>RBNI01003263.1:0-16293 GCA_003990745.1 Jimgerdemannia flammicorona
CCATCATTGATACTGGTGCTGGAGGATGCCTCATGAGCAAGAAGGCAATTGACTGCCTAGGTTGGGATATTGAAGAGTCCACCAAGATGGTCTATGTCACAGCAGATGGTACACGAGCTACCCCCCTTGGCAAAATCTGAGAAGTCCCCATCAAGATATGAGGAGCTACTATCTCAGTAGACGTGATTGTTACAAGCACCACCAACTATGACATCCTCATTGGCAACCAATGGCTTCACAAGGCCAAGGCCATTATTGACCTCAATGCCCAGAAGATGCAGATCAACTACAGAGGAAGAAAGGTACAAGTCTCTATCAATGTCCACAAAGGAGTCCTACCAGACATGGAGGAAGGAGATGAAGAAGACACAGAGGTCTTCATGCACTTGGTGAACAAGAACAAGAGCAAGACACCCAAGCTCACAGATGAGCAGTAGTACAACAAGATCATCGATGGCTATGCCCCTCAAGGAAGATGCCCCCATGGTACTAGGATGTACTACTCCGAACATCTGAATGACTGCTGGTCCGGTATCAGTGAAGTCAGGAAAATCCGCCAACAGAAACATGAGCAAGAAGCTGCCGAAGCAAAAAGGAAAGCCGAAGAAGATGACCAGCCCCCAGAGCTTCAAGCTGACAGTGATGATGAGGAGGAATAAGAATCAGACATCACCCTCAAAGTCAAGAAGTTTCACCCCGAAGCCAAGATCCCAGAATACAAGACTGAAGGAGTCATAGGAATGGACCTTGCCAGCATTCAAGATGCTACCCTCAAACCACAGACCACTACCCTACTTGGCACTGGAATTGGAGTTAAGCTGCCAGAGAACTATGCCGGAATCATCATGACCAGAAGCAGTCTGGCCAAAAGCGAAATCTCAATTAAAGGAGGAGTAATTGACCCTGATTACACTGGCAAGATCTTTCTCATAGTCAGAAATCACAACCACACCACCCCCTTCGAAGTCAAGAAGCATGACAGGATCAGCCAGATGCTGATCCATGAAGTCAAGAAGCCAAAGATCATAGAAGCCATCAAACTCATCAAGACCAAGAGAGGAGAACAAGGCTTTGGATCTACTGGAAGAGGAGCCTATGCTGCCACCAAGATTACCGAACTTGAGCACAAGAAAGACAAGGACCAGAACAAGCACACATATACCATTGGAGAAAACTTTCCCCTAGAGGAACAACTTCTCAAGATCCTGCACCAGAATAAAGAAGTACTTGCTACAGACTTCAGGGATATCCACAATCAAGAACCCAAGTACTACCATGAAGTTGACACTGGTGATACCAAGCCCATCTACCAGAAAGCCAGACCCATACCATCTACCTACAGAGAGTGGCTGCGAGCGGAACTCAAAGAAATGGAGGAAGTCGGAATCATCAAGCAAGCTATCAGCCCCTGGGCCTCACCCATTGTCCTAGCCCCAAAGAAAGGAAGCAAGCCTGGAGAGTTTGCGCCAAGACTCTGCATTGACTACAGGAAACTCAATGCCATCACCAAGAAGGATAGGGAGCCCTTCCCGAATATTCAAGAAATCCTTACCACCCTTGGAAGCGAAGCCAAATACTACACCACCTTGGATCTGTTCTCAGGCTTCCATCAGATCGATCTCACTCAAGATGCCAGTGAGAAATCAGCCTTCATCACACCTGATGCCACCTATATCTACCTGCGAATGCCATTTGGAATGTGTAATGCCCCAGCAAGTTTCTAGCGAATGATGAACAGAGTCTTCAGCAATGAGATTGGGAAATGGCTCTTTGTCTATGTTGATGATGTGATCATCTTCAGCAACACTGCATGGGAACATATCAATCACATCCAGCTAGCCCTCAAGAAACTCAAGGAGCACGGCCTCTACATCAAGCCCAAGAAATGCAAGTTTGCAGCTCAAGAAATCGCCTACCTAGGACACCTCATCAACCAGACCGGAATCCACACAGACCCCATGAAGATTGAGGCTGTTGCAGTCTACCCAAGACCCAGAACAACCACAGAAGTCCATGCCTTCCTTGGACTGGCCAGCTACTACAGAAGATTCATCAAAGGATACTCTAACATTACAGCACCTATCTATGAGCTACTGAAGAAGGAGACCAAATTCGAATGAACCAAGGAGCACCAAGAGACCTTCAATGAACTCAAGACCAGGTTGACTCAAGCACCTATCCTCAGAAGACCAGATTGGAATCTAGAATTCATCCTGCAGACAGATGCAAGCACTATAGGACTTGGAGCAGTCCTAGCTCAGAAGAAAGATGGACATGAATATGTCATCTCCTATGCAAGCCAAGGTACCCGCGGAGTAGAACAAAACTACGAGTCATGCAAGCTTGAATGCTTAGCAGTAGTCTGGGCAGTAGACAAATTCCACTACTACCTAGCTAGGAAACACTTCACCATTCAAACAGACCATTCCACTCTTGTCTGGCTATTCCACACTCTGAACCCCAAAGGAATATATGCCAGATAGATCTACAGGCTACAAGAGTATGACTGTACTGTCAAGCACTGCTCAGGAAAGACCAATACCAATGCTGATGCACTCTCAAGGACACCCCAAAACACCCCCATCAAGACTATTCAACATGAATAAAGAGCTATACTATGGATTAATCAGCTACCTTGGGCAGCAGAAGATGCCCAACCATCTCGAACCCTGGACAATCACCATCATCAACTGGACTTGGAAATAGTTTGAATTAGACAACACTACACTCAGAAAAGGAGGAAAGCTAGTAATACCCAAACACAAGAAGTATCAAGTAATAAAGGAAGTACACGAGCAAGGACACTTAAGAGGAACCAACACATACGACAAGACAAGAAGAACCATGTGGTGGCCCAAGATGGAAGAAGACCTGCGCCAATTTGTCAAAGGGTGTGACAAGTGCCAAAAACAGAAACAAGATCAGCAAGACCAGACACCCGGGTCATCAAGAATTGAGCCCATCCCCTTCCACCACATCACAATGGATATCATTGGACCACTACCAGTAATACTATCAGGAAACCGCTATATTATAGTTATTGTAGACCTCTTCACCAAATGGATAGAGGTAGGAGCATTACAAGAAGCCAATGCCCTCTCTCTAGCCGACTTCCTGTACTGAGAAATCATCTGCTGCTACAAGACACCAAAGCAAATCACAACAGACCACGGAATGGAATTTGTCAATGAGTTCCATGGGATAATGTATCAGAAATACAAGATCCAGCACATCAAGACCACCACGTACCACCCTCAAGGAAATGGACAGACAGAAAGAACCAACAAGACCCTCAAGAACATCCTAGTGAAGATCTCAGAGACATATGAGAATTGGGACAACTATCTCCCAACTACCCTCTCTGTCCTATGAGATATATAGTCACAGAGCACACACTTCACCCCAAGAGAGCTGCTCTTCAGAGAAGAAGATTCTGATGGAACCTCAGCTACAAATCTAGACCTAACTTGGAGACAGGTTGATGCAGAAATCCGGAGACTACACCAAATCAGGAAGAAGGCTGAAGATTACATCACCAAGTCACAAGCACTGACAAGGAAGAATGCGGAAAAGAATCACAAGGCCCTAGCACCCATCCGAATCGGAGAAAAGGTTCTACTGTATCAAAATATAGTAGAAGCCTCATGGTCGCGAAAACTGGAGCCCAAATGGGAAGGACCCTTCTCCGTGCAAGATATCAAGGGAACCATCTTCTGGCTTAGAAAAATCTCAGAGACCATACTGCCTACCACGGTACATAGGAACAGACTCAAGAAGTACCATGAACCTATACAAGAGAAGCAAAATGTGATGACTGCCTGCAAGGTTCTAGTCCGCGAATCGTAACAGCATGTCCTGTAACCAGCAGGCTATCTATCTGGACCATTCTCTAAGGGATATGGCACTGGCAACTACTCATCTGTGAGACTTTCGATGTCAGAGGAGTTTGAACCGTCAACTGATTGGTCAGGATCAGAATCAAGCCCTTGCTCTATATGAAGAGAGTGATCCTTCACCATCACGCCAAAATACAAAGAGAAGACGCCAGCCCATAAATACTAGTTTTCGACCCCTTGCCAGAGGTTATGGAATTAGCAAATTTTTCATGACTGGACCAATAAATAAGGATGCTCGAGAAGATCCTTATTCAGGAGGAAGATGTAATGGTTACCCCAGAATGATGACATCAGCATAGGAGACAGCCTTTCCTTGCAAGCCACCAGATCGAAGCACAAGAAGATCATACGGCCTATGAGATGAGCAATGATGACCAACTGTGAGTCATTGTGACCACAGCACAAGCATCCTGAGGAATATAAAAGAAGGATCAAGGAACCGCAGTAGCAGCAACCAACAAGAACCACCAATCCCAAAATAGCTCAAAGACTTACCACAAATGAAATGCCTGCTGCCCACTAAACCTCAAGGTCAAGGAACCACCAAGGTATCTCAGTCAAGGAAAGGATATTCCAAGACATCAGAAGAGCCATGAGGACCCGCTCAAGAAGGACTCCTAGTGTCTACCTGGGCACTGCAGACCCCTATCACTTCATCCTCTACCATCGTGAAATGGAAACAAGGATCACCATTGCCACCGAATGCCTCCAAATATGGCAGGAGTACAAAATAGGAAACCTCCTCTGCCGGGAGTTCCCAGAGGCCAGCACCCAAGAGCTATAAGATGCCACTCCCATGGACTTATGTGAAATAAGGACAGCTAAGAAGATCCATCAGATCTTCAGGCATGCACCATGGTCGATCCCCAACTTGGAGTATATTAGAGTCTCAGACTTCAGAGATCTGTCATCCTGCTGTATCAATGCACTAGAAGCCAGGGTAGCTACAGAAGCCCAGTCCACCATCACCCTCAACAGCGAAGAAGTAGAAGACTTCTGGCACCCTATCCTCCAGGACAACTCAGACCAATTCCTGCAAGGATTGATCTCAGTATTCCAAGGC
Source organism: Jimgerdemannia flammicorona (assembly GCA_003990745.1). Classification (NCBI taxonomy): domain Eukaryota; kingdom Fungi; phylum Mucoromycota; class Endogonomycetes; order Endogonales; family Endogonaceae; genus Jimgerdemannia; species Jimgerdemannia flammicorona. Next base: position 4,960 of record RBNI01003263.1, read on the forward strand.
CCAAGTATCCGGGTTAGATCTCCCCAAGACCCCACATTTGTTCCTTATTTTGTGGAAGAGAACCTCATAGACTGGAGAGCTCCAGATCTTGTTCCCGATTTTCCCGCCACTGCCGAACATGATGACATCATCGATGATGTCATCCCACATGACATCAAAGCATGCGAAAACGACGAATTCGCAGATCTCATCTCCTTCAGTGATGATGATGATGATGATGATGATGAAGCCCCCATGATCCTGAACTTTCTGCTCTAAGTTCTTTGTTACACTGGATAATGCCAGCACTGGTATTCTCATATTACACTGGATAATATCAGCACCAGTATTCTCATGTAACACTGGATAATGCCAGTACTGGTATTCTCATGTAACACTGGATAATGCCAGCACTGGCATTTTGATGTGACACTAAATAATGCCAGCCCTGAGACTCAGTAGTTTTAGTTATTGGAATTTATATTTAGCTTTATATCTTAGCAACCATTGAATTATATTTTGTATAAATACCCCTCTTATTTCCTCTGAAATAAAGTCAGTTCCAGTTTCATTTACACACACTTCCTTGCAAGCAATCTAAGAGATAACAAGACAGTTAAAGATAAGAAGTTTGAGGACTATAAGACCTTGGGAAGGCACTCCAATAAGAACTTGCTTATAACAACTTGAGTTAGTCTAAGAGATACACCTTGAAGAGAATCTGGCATATTTGAAGGACTCAGCGACCACTACGTGACAGTATATAACCTTCAAGTCATCAAAATCACATATCACTCTTAGAATAAATTTAGAAACTTCATATAAGATTATAAAGCTAAGTTAAACCAAAGTTACAGATCACAAAGCTGAGTCAACTCAAAGTCATAGAATATAAGATTTACAAAAATAGAACTTACTAATTAGGACTAAAAATATATATACTAAATATACAGATACGTTGAAATGAAGAACTATAACAAACTAAACAAATAACTATAACTCTTGAATATATATATAAACATGACTCTGAAATCTACAATTGTATCTATACTGATATTTGGAATGCTATTATTAACTGAGCTACAGCTCTCCTGCCTCTCATGAATATCCATAGCCTAGTACCTCTCTATTTTATGGAAGCCTAATAGAATATCCTGAATATGCTTAGTAAAGCTAACTAAATTAGATAAATCTCAAGCTACTACTAGATCAGCTACTTTTTAGAAGATATAGTTAGTTATCACCACAATACAGATATTACTATAATGTCTCAATACCAGAACTCATTACCCACAAATACTGAGAACTCTTCTATGAGTATAGTACCTTTATTTCCTACCTCTGAGTTACTACTGCTATAATGATTGCTATTCTGTCCTATAGCCAAATTGATAATATAGTACAAAAACTCAACTACAAGTATATCAAGTATATCCAAACCATAAATAGACCCTTTCTATACCCCAATAACTATATTCTACAAATGCTTTAAGTTGGATACACTATAAAAGATATCTACAATATAATCTAGTTCAATAATGATGAAGTAGAAGATAACAATCCCTTCAATACTGATATGATCTTCAGCCAAGGATCTCTATCAACTCTGATCACTCTGCCAACCTTGCTGATAAATTTATAATAGTTTATTACCATCTATAAGATCTATTGGAATAATGACCACTGGTACAAGTATCAATCTACATTCATGTCTGATTACTTCAACTACAATAAAGTGACTAGAGAATATAATATGTACCTCCAGACAACTCTCAAGATGTAACCAATAACCCAACCTCCTAAGTATGAACAAAATGAACTATAGGTGCCAGCATACTACAACTCTACAACTCATAATACCATAACCTACCAAAGATATGCTGACAGTAAATCTAATGAAAGTAAAGATGATACACTCATTCTCCACTCACTGACACCCTATCCAGTATATAAAACAGATGATATTATCCTATGGAATAGTGATATGGTTTTAACCTACTACTATATAAATGAACAAAGAGATGTAATCCAAGAACCACTCTTTCTAGATGACTACTTTATCAGAAATAATATCATTGATGGTGATCTCATTAAAGAATATCCAGATAGCATCTAAATCTATAGATAGCTTAGTAGTTATTAGTATAGTTAGATTAGTCTTATACTATATAACTATATACTGACTCATCAGTTAGATGATCTCTTGATATATCAGTTCATACTTATACTATATGACTGTATTCTGACTCATCAAAGTACTAAGTATTATATCTATTTAGCATAGTCCAGATAGTCTCTCATTAGTACAAATACCTACTCTCTCAGATCTCAGAAACTCAGACAGAAATATAGACAGAAATACTGATAAACAAGTTAAGAATACTTCCTCATATAAATATTTCTTTATATACTACTCCTAGTATAGTAATATTATGAATAGTAAATAAATCTATTTAATAATCCACAAACTACTCTTAAGTAAATCTATACTCTGTTAGATCCTGATTCAATTAAGCTGGTCTTAGTTTCTTAAACTTCCTGAAATATAGAACCTCCTGAACATCTAGAATAAGTCTGAAAAAGAACTTTAGTTTAGATGTTAATCTAATCTTGAAATCAATAAGTATAGAGAATATACTCCATATAAAATTGATCTTGACCTTAAGAAAATAGTCTTCCAAAATATCCAGAATATCTAGAAAAATCTTTCTGAACTATATAACAATACTTTAATAAAGTAACCCTCTTATACTCTACATACTAGCTTAATATACTTTTATTATAAATATAATTATATATTACTAATAAACATACTTAAGATAATAAAGATTTCTCTCTAAGTAGTTTGAACCTCTAACTATTAAGTCTCTAGCTATTATTATATATAAGTGGTTGACTTTTTATAGTAATATCTGAATAAGTTTGAGAAATTTTAGTTAAGTATAACTATTCTTATATAATCTTAGAATTTAACAAAGATGTTAATTCTTAAAGAGAGAGAGATATAATAATTTTTAGTTATACTTAATTGTAATATTTTTTGTATCTTTTCTCTAGTCTTTTTTTAAATATTTTTACAATATTTTAGTGTCTTCTAAATATTTAGAAATTTTAAGATATTAAACATTCTTATTTTTTCTCAGCATTAAGTATCTTATCTTAGCTAGTTTTAGAACTTTTTAGAATATTGTAGAATTCTATTAGTTATTTTTACTAAAATTTATTTTTTTGACTCTTCTTTTTATTTCTAAGATTTTTTTAGATCTTTTTTTAAATCTTATATAAATATTCACTTTCTTTTACTCAAATAAAGCACAGCTCATTTTTTTTTCAGAAATTCTTTAAGACTATTTAAATTTATCAATATCTCTTTAAGCTATTTTAGGTCTACTAGAACTTTTCAAATTTAGTTACTTCCTCTTAAAGAAATTAGAACCATTATAAGTTTCTTATCATATTGTTTTTAAACTATTTAATTTGAGGATTATTTACTTTAAATACTGAGAGATATTTATATAAGTATATTATAACTAATTTATAATTTTTATTTAAAAAAAAAAATTAATTTTATAAAAAATAAAATTAATTAATAAAATGGAAAAAAAAAAAAATTAATTTTATAAAAGATTATACTAATTACTCAAATGGAAAAAAAAAAAAAAAAGAGATTATACTAAAATAGTAAAACTAGAGATAAAATATTATTAATGATCTATAATTTCTTAAAACCAATAATATTATTTATATAAGATGAACTTGATATTGTGTAGTTATAGAAGAAATACTGCCAGTATATTTTCTAGACTCATTAATTTCAACATGTATTTATAGAGTCTAAATATAGTAGTAAAAGCAATCAATGTTATTCTATTTCGAAATTTATATCAAATTTTAAAATTCTGTTACTCAACAAAAATATCTCCAAATTTAATGACCCTTGTTGTACTGGATTTGTCTAAATGAGGCGAATCCACAAGCTGAAGTATATTAAATTTTGACATATTTTCGTCAAGTAACAGAATTTCAATTTCTGGGTAGGTTCCATTGCGTATATACCGGTTGGGAGCCCTATCTCCTCAAATGCTCCCATACTTTGTTCTGACCACTAGCTTCCTCTTTATCACTCGTTATTTGTTACCCTAAATTTAGATCAAGCCAACCCCTCAACCGTCAGTTCGTCCATAAAAATTGTATTTGTGGGCATACATGAGATAAAAATTGACAAGTATATAGTTAGAAGTGATCAGCGGAGCATTTTTCAACCGTGCTGTTTCAGGCGTCCTTGAGAACTCTTTTTTTTTTTTTGGCCAAGTCGAAATATCAGTATGCACCACATGCCAACTGGACAGGTGGTGAAGAAACGGTGGCGCTTTGTTGACAGCAGTCCAAGACAGGAAAACCGGACCTGTATCTATAAATAGAGGTACCCATGCTTCCGTATATTCCCGTAAACAAAGAGGTATCCATAACTGAAATATGTGACGGTTTTAATTATATAAGGTTATTATAAATTGCTAAATTGATATACATTGTAACCACCTACGTTACTAAATTTTGCAGTTGGCGTGGCATACTATGTGTTGGAGAACTGTCGCCAACAATGAATATGTGCATAGACATAGTGAGAAGATGCGTTTTGTTTTTATTTAATTGACTTTGCTACGTCCTTTTTTGCCTGCTTTGTATCTAATGCCTTTTTCTTAATATTGTACAACTGTATGCTGTAATAATTTTTTTATAAGTATTATAAGTTTTGCTTACGTGTATTTGAATTGTGTCCCATAGAACATGGGTTGCTTGTCGCGCAGTAAGCGTCGACCTGTACGATCTAAAATAATATTATTTACAAGTGAATGTGAGGTGGAACGTGGGTATTGTTTGTGATAAAATTATGAATGGGTATTATTGGCGATAAAATTAAAAATATGTATTATTTACGATAAAATTAAATCTTGCTGCCGAAGCGCCTGATCAGAGCACCCAAAAATAACATACCCAAAAACAAGTCGAGCAACTCGCCAGACATGCCATCCGCCCAAATTCCGTGCATAAAAGCACACATCCTCAGCACTCATTGACCGACAGCCTCATCAGCCCAACTCGCGATCTCATACCCTCATCCCCTCTCATCTCCATCATCATGAAGCTTTCCAACGCCCTCGTCCTCTTCGTCCTTCTGGCGATGCTCGCCACTGTTGTCGTGTCCACCCCGATCCCCATCCGCCACAGCCACAAGGATGGAGCCGCCCTCGCACGCAGAGGAGATCCTGCGCCTGCCGTTCATAAAGGCGTTGAGAAGAGGGGGAAGAAGTCTCCTCCGTCAAAGGATTGCGATTGCGACGACGATTGCGACTGCGACCACGACTGCGACCACGATTGCGACGACGATTGCCACCACGATTGCCACCACGATTGCGACGACGATTGCCACCACAAATGCCACCACAAATGCCACCACGATTGCGACGACGATTGCCACCACGATTGCGACGACGATTGCCACCACGATTGCGACGACGATTGTGATGACGATTGTGATGACGATTGTGACGACGATTGTGACGACGATTGCGATGACGATTGCGACGACGATTGCGACGACGATTGCGACCATTGATCTTACCCAGCAAACAGTCGTCATGGGTGCGAAGGTCGATGTTGTGGCGTGTTGACGAGGCTTTAAAGGGTTTAGTTAACGCGATTTTTCATTGCGACATGTATATTGTATCGATAACGACATCGCACCTACGAGGTTTTCTTTTTTCTTTTCGGGAGGCAAAAAGCCACTCGTGTTTGTAAATTTCGGCAATAAATGAAATGAAAGCTAACATGTGGAATCAGCGGTGTCGTACGTATTTCGGTGCTCAGATGAGCTCGACCAGCATTGAAGCCAACGGAATCGGTTGGCAGTATTATCTCCGTAAAATTACGATTCAGAATTAAAATATATAAACAAATCCGGCGATAATTAAATTCTCTTCTAGATACACAATTGACGCTAACGAATTCACCAGGGGTTTTCTTTATTTCATTTATTTATTTTTTGCATTCACGAACGGTAATTATAATGCACTTAAGAGGACTTGATCAATTACGATTCTCAATTCTTAGACCATTTGAAATCTTGAAGCAGAGTGCCCTCATTCGATCCGACCCCAACACAACTCCATCCGAAGAAGGTTGGCACTTTAATTTTTATCTCAAGATATGATATCACTTTCGAATTTACTTGCAGGTGACTCCGAAGAAATATTCTGCAGCACGTCGGATTTTTGTGAACTTGACTCGCCTTGCCTATGCCATTCTAACATGCAATATCTGACGACGATGTGTCGCCGAGAAATGACCTGGACTCAATACAGATTTCAAATCTCGATTGATTAATGCGAACTCCCTGCCCTTTTTTTTATTGATTTTTAGGTGACGTAGCTGGATGATTTTTAAGCCACACGGACACTCGGAGAAATTCAACGGGAGAAATCTAACGTATGGCTTAAAAATCATCAAGTTATTTCACCAAAAAAACAATCCAAAAAAACACTGGAAATTGACATGAATACATGTTCTTATATTGCATGATCCTCTGTTTGATAGAATCAAAAGAGCCCAGATAGTCTAACAATTGGAGGAGGGTAGAGATGTCTCACCATTGGGCCTTATCTTTGGATAGGGGGGAGGGGGGCATAAGTTGCTCACTCTCCAAATGAAGTGGGAGACCATGAGGAGTTTGGAGAAGCAGATGCTATTGATGGCTGCGGTCTAGCAGTCCATAGCAGTCTTAATGCTCTGAAGTTAGCAGATACTCATTTCTTTATAAAAAAAATGAGCTAAGTAGTTGGTCTGCTATGTATTCAGTAGATATATGAAGAGGATCAATATATCATTGATGATACCAACAGATATAGTATTGATATGCAGACTTATAGTTTCTATATAATGATACTTAAATACTAGTTCTGATAAGATAGCAAGTTAGTTCTACCAATCTCACTATTTCTAGAGTATATATTCTACTGATTAACTATATAAGAGTATCTCAGTAATAAGTCTACTTTACTACTACTAGTGCTCTATAAGAGAGAAGAACAGGAGGAGCAGTTGTCATCTCTAGGAGTTTGGGTTACTAGCTTTATAATTAATAAAGTAAAGTAATAAGGATTAAATATAAGTAATAGTTCTTCTTCACTTTATGTAAGATATAGTTGAGCAGGATCTAGGAGGAGTTTGTATAAGCCATGATAATGAATATCAGTAGTAAAAAGCATCCATCCTCTGAGCTTTCAGATTAGCTCACTGGCTATTAAAGAGTGAGATATATATAGTTATTATAATATAGTAGATATATATATATGAGCCAAATTGTAGTAGATTTCTTTATTTTAAACACTTGATTTTCTTTAACTTCTCGGAGTCTTCAGATACAGAGATAGGTGAGTTCAAAGTATATCTACCTATAGGCTTACTAGTTCCTTATCTCTTATTTAAACTATTTTGATCTGAGATTTATTTACTCTAAATACTAGAGATATTTATACAAGTTTACTAGCTATATGTTAGCTAAGTTAAGATTTTTTTCCTATAAGTTATTTTATATAGTTAAGAGATATACTTTTTATATAATTATATAAATCATATAACTTAGAGATTGAGTAACTGCTAAACTATAATACTATATTATATTAAGAATTGAATTTAGATACTATAATCAAATGTCTATCTCTTGATTATTATTCCTAATTTGGATCAACCTCCTAAATAAGTAATTTTACTCCTGAATTAACTTATTCAAACTTCTATACTTTGATTAATTGTATATTCTTGTACTATATAATCTGCTCAATTATATACTCTAAATAATGTCTCTTTACCTACTTAAAATCTCCTAAGACTACTCCTCAGAAATAGATAGAACTTACTTATTATTTTTAAATAGTTTGTAGACTTATTTAGCTATAGTGATCTGGGTATAAGATATCTGGTACAATGTGATCCATTTTTCTTTAGTTATGTCCTTTTTATTTAGTAATTTTTCAACTTGAAATATGTACTCTTAAATCTCAGCATAATGTTAATAGACTCCAAAGTATTAAATTTTTAATAGATGAGTCTATATAATATTTTATATACTGTCAAAGGATTCTTCCATAGCTAGTAGCTTGATGGAACACTATTGTCTTTCTATAGCTTACTGAGTAGTACTTGTAATCTTGAGAGTTAGAACAGTACTTCATTAGTTAGTTATAGTACTTATTGAGTCAGTTTTAGTAGATAGTAATAGAGATGATGGTATCTGATAGTTTTTGTAGCCAAAAGGTAGTTCTTTTTATATTTTATACAATATAAGATATTTTTTACTAGGGCTTCAGTTTTTATAATCATAAAGCATCTACTATATTTCAATATACTAGGACTTTATCTCCTTCTATTTTGATAATTTTCAGAAGCTTACAGATCTTCTCTATTATATTCTATTATAATACCTATATCTTGATTATATAATCTTTAGTCTTTTTTCTTATTTAGTACAATCTCTATATCTCAGTATTTATATATTTTTATATATTTCTTTAGAACTTTTTTCTCTGAACAGCAATTCCTGAGGGGTAAAATGAGTACTTGTGATCATATATCCTAGAGAGTAAATAATACTATTAGTAAATAGTAATCTCAATTTTTATAGTTATTAGATTTTAGCAATAATGTTCTTAAGTAACTTATTAGTCCTTTCAGTCTATTCATTTCTCTATAAATAATAAGCTGTGAATCTAATATACTAAATCTTATACTTCTTATATAGAACCTCAAAGAGCTGGTTCATAAATTCTGTTTCTCTTTCTATTATTACTGACTTCAGTATCTTAAATTAGCAAATAATTTCTCTGTAGGAAAATCAGTAATTGACTATATATTGGCTTTGAGAAGTTTTAATTCTATTTATTTTATAAAGAAATCTATAATAACAATGATATATTAGTTATTAGTTAATGTTAAGAGTAGTTAACTAAATATATCTATTATAATATAGACAAATAGTACTAATTCTATGTTTACTAATCCTGGTATCAGTTTTACTGATCTTGTTTCTGTTTCTGGTATTTATCATAGATCTTAAAAATTATCTAATATCTTCCTTAATTCTAGACTATCAGATTGTTCTTTTTACTTTATCATAGGTATTTATTCCTCCTAAATAGCTAAGTTCATATACTAATTTCATTGCTTATTCTTTTTATGCTCTAGTATAATTAGTAGTTTTCATTTCTTTAGTATTTCTCTCTCACTTTTGAATTGTTCTAAATTCTCTTATTAATTATTTATATTTATTCTTCTAGATATTAGAGTATCTTTTACTGTCTCAGATAGGTGATAATTCTATAGTAAAGTTTTTTATTCATTTTGATTTTACTAGTTATGAGTTCTGTTGTGAAAGAGGTCAATTTTATTGAAGTTGTATAGGTTATAAATTACTCTATATTACTGATTAATGATATAAATCTGATGGAATGATATAAGGTCACATGCTGATATATTGAGTTGCTATCCCAACACTCTCACTCAATGAGATATACATATAACCCCCTCCCTAAAAAAAGAGAATACAAACTAGAATAGAAGCAAACTAGAGTAAACTAAATATAACCAATGGGGTACTATCTAGATAACTCCAGAAGGTCAAAACCCCCTACTTATATATATGAAAATAGGTAAAGAATATAGTAAAAGACTGGTAATATAGGAATTTTTATAGGTTAAAAAGTCTTCCAAAATATATAAAATATCCGAAATATCCATCTATAGGTAAAGAATATAAAGAGTGTAATGTATGTAATCCTCTTGTAGATGAGGGATGCTGGTATCAGAGACTTTTAATAGCTTGAAAATTGTCTCATAATTCATAGAATATTGGTGTATAGCTTGTAAGACTCATTTCTTTGATGTATTATTCAAATTTTAACTTTGCAAGAGCTTTGGTCAATGAGTCTACAATTATACACTCTATAGAGATACATATATTCTAGGTATATTGTACTGGTTTCTGTATATTTGTAAATAAAATAATATTATATATTGATATGTTTTATTTAGCTATAGTGTATTATATTCTTAGTAAGTACTATTATAGATTGGTTATCTTGCCTAATCAGCATAGAGTTCCCCTGAGTAAAGCTAAGCTCCTTTAAAAGCTTGCAAAGTCAAATAACTTTCTTTATTACCAATGATAACATCTAGTACTCTACTTGTATTGATGATGTTGCTACAGAACTCTGCTTATATATTTGCTATAAAATGATAGATCAATGGTCATCTAAGTCTCCAGCTCAATTAGTATTACATGTACTAGATAGCCAAATACTATTGCTCTTGCCATTACTCCTACTTAATCCAATGTTACTACTCAATATGAATATATAGTATACTAATCCCTTTAAGTATTAGAAAATCTACTTAATGATACTCTAATATGAATTATCATAACAGGAGGAATATTGTACTATCTTATTCATAGTATATGATATATTGGGTCTTATTTCTAATATGAGATATATGAGAGAGCTGACTGCTTGCTAATAAGGAATATCTTTAATACTGTTCTTGGTAAGTATATTGTCATTATTCTCAGGAGTAGTATTAGACTTCTTTAACTTCATGGAAGTATCCATAAGAGTGCCAATGGGCTTGCATTCATCTATATTGAAATGTTTAAGAATAGTTTTGACATATGTCACTTATGAGAGGTATATAGTACATATGTTCCTGTTATATATAATCAATATCCCCAAAAGGTAGGTTATGTCATCTATGTTAGTTATCTTGAATTCTCAGCATAGGGTTTTCTTTACTCTATTAAGCCTATTATTACTAGTAATAATAATTATATCATCCATCCATATATCAATGAATACTATACCATTATTATAATACTGGACATATATATAATTATCTGATTCACAATATATAAATCTATTGTCAAGGAGATATTTATCAATTCTTTTATTCTACAATTGCATCACTTGTTTGATACCATATAGTTCCTTAGACTTTGTTATTTATTACTATTTTATTAGCTATATGTATATATTGATTATATTTCCTATCTATAAGTAGATTACATATATTATATTCTTCACATTCATCACCTATGGGTAAATATTTTAGATATATTTCAGAATACTTTTTGACCTGCAAAAATTCTTTAAATAAAGGATTTTATATAGTAAATTGGGATATTCTAGTTTTGTATGTATTATGTATTTCTTGTATTCAAACTTACTTTTATTATGAAAGAGAGGTATTTTATTGAAGTTGCATAAGTTATATATTTCACACTTTACTGATGAATGATATACTTCTAAT
>RBNI01003264.1:0-16277 GCA_003990745.1 Jimgerdemannia flammicorona
TCTTTCTTAATACAACCATCTAAACCCTATAAAATACACATTGTCTACCCCTACCTGATCCCCCTAGGGGGTCCCCCTCCCTCACCCCCCTCCCCACTCTCTCTCAATGAAAGACCACTTTGTCAGACACCATCACTACTCACCCACCACTCTGTTCACAGATCCCTCCCACCAGTCAGTGACATTGCCCACCCTGGGGACCCCAACCAACCCACCACCCAGTCAGCAAATCACCCAACAACCCCTCCCACCTTAACAACTTCTTCTGGACACCCATCTGTTGCCCCTTCTTGAAAACAAAGAGCCAATGTCCAGTCAGCCCTACTCATACTACTAAAACCCACCCTACAGTAAGCCAACCATTGTCAATACCCCCCACTAATCAAGATTTCAAATCCTCCCAGTGATCTCTCTCTCTATCCAGCCTCCTCACCACACCCAGCTGGTCCCCTACTGCTATTCAAAAATCCCCCAACTTGCTCTACATTATAACACTCCTCACAATCTAATCAGCCACCCTCTACTAGATACCCAGTGCAGAAATTCAACATGATATTCTACCTCAGTATCTGCCACCATACTACCCAGAACTTGGGAGGAAGCTACCACCACACCTCAGCACTCTATGACCAGACTCCTGCCCAGTTCCACTCCTCACCAATCCCCACAGCCTGCCAACTACTTGGCTAAAGATCCTGGCCATGTCTCCACTGACACTCCACTCTATCACTAATATCAAACTCAGCAAGCAGAACATCCCCCAGAAGGAGTCTATCCCATCACCACATAGCTGGACCCTACAGCACCTCACCCTCATTACCTCACCAACACAGACCTATCTGGTGTGCTCCATCCACCACCCCCCACTATTAGCCCTTATACTATAGCTATCAGCTTCCAGTCAGGTTCACCAGAGAGAGCAAATCTCTTGGGAACCCCCAAGAGGAGAACCTCATCACCCATATCTTCTGCATCAGCAGCACCCAATCTCCTCCCTGCAGTTCAATAGCCCTTTTCAACCACCAAGCTTGCAGACAGTACAGCTGCTTAGTGAAATCCACAAGGCCTAGTCCTCCCCTAACCACTGGTATTGCAAGAGTATCCCAACTGATCTGGGACCTCCTCCCTGCCCAAATCTAATCTCTAGCCAGTTTTGTCAGTCTCTTCACCACCCAAGCCAGGAAGTCTAAGTGATAGGCCACATACCATAGCTTGGGGAATCAGTAGACATTCAGAATTGACACCTGCCCTGCCAGGGAGATGTAGGGACCCCCCCAACCTCTAAGAGCCTCCCCCCAAATGGCCACTCTCCTCTCCCACCATACTCATGGTAAGACAGATCCATATATAGAAAGGAAGATGCCCAAATACTGCACCACCTCTCCTGTGGGGACAATTGTCCCAATGATATCTCCTCCCACTAGCCCATTTCCTAACACTATTGTCTCACACTTATGCCAGTTAAGTTTTGTCCCAGAGTGTGCCTCATACTATTCCACTGTCTTCTTAAGTATCTCAATGTCTGCCACTGATCCAAGTCCAACTATCATATTATCTACAAAAGCCCCCACCTTCCACACCACACCATACATAGAGAGCTCTGCTACCCTCCAATGTATCCTATCCATCAAAGGTTCCAATAAAAGGGCATAAAGGATAGGAGATAGTGGGTTGCCCTGAGGAACTCCTCTTTTCAAGGGAAATGCCAAACCCCAGTTACCATTACACATTAGTGCTGCCCTACTGCTCTCCAACAAATTCAACATAGAAGCCCGAAACCATGTGGGAACACCAATTCTGTCCAGTACCTTGCCTAGCCATACCTGCCGAACATGGTCATAGGTCTTCTCCTGGTCCAAAAAGACCAGTCTACCATCCAGTCCACAAGCCTGGGCCTCTTCAATGATGCTGTACACCCAGGCAGTCCTATCTCTGATAAGTCTGCCTCCTACAAAGCCTCGCTGCTTCTCATCCAGCACCTGTTGGGCAACCTTCTATAGACTCACAACAATCACCTTAGTCACTATCTTTCTGTCCATATCTAGAAGCATGATTGGCCTCCAGTTCTTCCAGTCCTCCCTCCTCCCCTTATCATTATACAATAAGGCCACCAGCTCCAAGTCCTGCTCTCCAACCCACTCACCATTCAGAAGAATATGGTCATAGTTGGCAGCCATCTCTCCTAACACTCCAGGGACCTTCACCATCTTCTTCCAGAAGTCCCAAGGTAATCCATTCTCTCCTGGCTTAGTTGCCACAAAGACTCTCTGGATCTCCTCCTCTTGGACCAGTAAAATCAAATTACCTAGTCCTTCTACTTGTGGTAGCTCCCACTCCTCTAGTGTGTCTTCAATCACCTCTTCATCAGCACCCCCTTCCTCCTCACTCTACAGACCCCTCCATCTTTCCTTCAGTACTCCCAAGATCTATTGTATGCCATGCACCATATCTCCCTTGACATCCAAGACCCCATCCCATCAGTGTTGCACCCTCCTAGCTTGGAGGAGCCTCAACAGGTATCTAGTGGGCTGCTCTCCCTCCTCAAGCCCCTGCCACTATAGTCTGGCAGCCATTCCTTTCATATGAATCTCCTTCTCTGCTCACAATATTTGTTGCAGCTCCATTACCTCCAATTTCGCCCACTCCAATCTCCAATCCATCTGCAATCTAATCAGCCTATTAGAATCACACCATACTTACTTCCTTCTCTGCCTTCCAGCCTCCCTACCAGCTCCTCTCCAATAAACCCTCACAGCCTCCTTCAATATCATCCACCAGACACCTACAGATGAACCCTCATGTATCTAGGTGGCAATCTTCACTTGGATGTCCTCCACCCATAGGTCCCACAACCCCTTCTCAGCCAGCAGGGAGGAGTGAAGGCATTAATATCCGGGTCCATCTCCACTCCCCCCAAACTGTCTCTGCCCCAATAGCCCCCAGTGATCAGACCAAGAGCACCACTCCACCTCCAGAGTCCTCCAAACATCAGCACCCCAACATTCAGCCATCAGAATCCAGTCAATTCTCATACCCAGTCTATTTACCTAGTGTGAATAAACCCTCCTATCACTCCACCATGTTCTGCCTATATCCCCTAAAGAGCTAAGGTTCTCCACCTCCTCTCACTTATGTATCCAGTCCACCACTCCTCCCACCTGCACTCCTTCCTCCATCAGTTTGATCTAGCTGTAGATCCCACACCATATTAAAGTCACCTCCCAGAACATCAATGCCTTCCTCCAAGAAGATACCCTCCTACAACAGATCTCTAATCTACTCAATCTGCTCACCCCTAACTGCAGGGCAGTAGCAGGAGCCAACCCTCACTGATTCCCACCCAGGTCAATGCCATTCTCCCCAGACCACACAGTCACCCTAGCTCTGAATGCCACCCAAGTCTCCTCTATTCTTCCTCATCAGAATTACCACTTTGCCATTCCTAGCAGTAGCTCCTCCCCATTCTCTAGTCCACTCCACTTGATCTTCCTCATCCTCACACCATATATCCTGCAGTAAAAAGAGATCAGCCTCCAGTCCCTTAAGCCAAGTAAAAATGGTCTTATGTTGCCCAGAATCCCACAATCCATTCACATTCAGATAGAAAATGTTAGTTGTAATATTCATTAGGAATAATATTGATTGTCAGTTGCAGCCTCTACAAATCTGCATTCAACTTCACCTGTGCCAAATCCAAGTCATGTTCTGCTGCCAGCACCTTCTCTTCAACTGCCTGTGCCTCCAACCCTTCCAGAAGTTCAGCCATCACCCCATTCTCCTTCTCCTTGAAGTCCTCATGATACTCCAGACATGCCTCCTGCCAGAGTTGCAAACCATGCCACTCAGCCCAACAGTAGGCAGCCCACTCACCTGCAACAACTGCCAGCTTCGCCTCCCTCACCTTATCAACTTCATATCCCTCCTCCTCTACGAAAATTGTGAGAATCTCTGCCTTCAGTGCCCCCACCACTCTGTCTCCATGCAGAATCCCTGCCCAATGCTCCTCACTCATCACTCACAGGTCCACTTCCCTCAACTCCTTAGCTACAAGGTTATCTATCACCTTGCTCATCTATAGCAAGTTCCCCACCTCCTTCCCTCCTGGTGTCTCTGGCCTTCTGACATCCAGCATCATGGTATCTGCTCCAATACTGACAGTCTCATCTCATCTCTCCTCAGAGATGTCAACCAGCTCATCCTCACCAACAGCCACCACCTGTCCACCCTTTGCTACATCAGGAACCCCAAAGTGTACCTGCTGAGCACCCCACATCAGCTCATTCTTTGCTACTTGACCCCTTGCAGCTGGACCCTGCCTGATCAGAGGGGGAGAGTCATCTATGACTGGGTCCCAGACCTCAAAAGTACCATCAGCAAAAGGGTCCTTGAGCAGTGCCTTCTCAGCCCCTTCCAGGCTCTCCTCCCTATCTCCTCCTCTCTTGCTAGCCCAGACACTCTCCTCCACTCCCCCAGACTTCTCAGGGCCCCCAGCCTTCATATTAGCCCCTCCTTCCATACTTGCCAGCAACTCCCTCTGCCTCCTATGCCCTTGAGCCCACTCTCACTGCCTCTTGTCAGTGCAAATTGCTTTCCATCAACAATCTCCAGATGCATCAACTTCTCATACCATTTCCAGGTCTTTGCCCTCTGCTCAATAGCACTACTCAACTCCTCCAGAGCCTCCAGCAAGTCCTCCTCCTCCTCTTCACTCCCTCTCACCCTCAATACCTTACAGACAAAAGCCCTCCACATCAACACTAAGGGGCCAATCACTCATCTTCCCCATGGCCTCCCTTCCAGCCAGTCTAATCCAGACATCTATATCACCTGTCCTGATAGAGGTCCCCTCCCACACCTGGAAGCCTATATCCACCACATTGCTATACTCTGTCATCACCTCCTCCACCCTCCTCCTAGTTTCCTCTTTTATCACTGTAGGCACTCCCTTTACCAGCAACTATACCACCCTGGGGTCCCACCTCAGACAGTGCACTATAGGGACCACTACTTCCCCAACTGTCACTCCAGTCTTTAGAGCCTCCTCCAATGGGTCTACCTCAAAGCCCACCTCAACCCCTTCCAGACCCTTCAGGAACTTCACCAAGGCAGCCCCAACCACCTGCTTCAAGATAAGCCCCAAAACCATCCTTGCTGTCACTACTAAGCCCTGGAAGTACAAGGTAGCTGCAAACTCTGAAATTGACTTCTTGAGTAACAGTGCCACTGCCAGGCCCATTACACCATCAGCCAGGTCCCCCTTCCAAATTCGGAATCTCTGCCCCACTTTGTCATCAGCCATCATATCTCTTTTTTTTTCCTGATTCCCCATCATACTCCCATCAGCAGTCCCACCCCCAGCCACAGCACCTCTAGCCCCTATACTCCCGCCTCCAGCCTGAGTACCTTCTCCCCTCCCAAGGCTCATCTTGTCCTTCCCCTCAGCAGCACCAGCCCTAGATCCAGTTGGCCACCTACTCCCCTTCATCTTGTCTGCAAAGCTTGGGAGGCCAGGCCTTCCCCCATCACCACCAGATGCTGGTCCACCTCCAGAGCTCTCTCCACCCTTCAACTCTCCAAAGGCCCCCATCCCTAGGCCATAATCCCTCCCCACATTCTGCCAGTTGAAAGCCCCAGGTCCACCCGACCCAGCACACCCATCAGACCACTTGCTTGATGACATATTTATAGTACCTTTTCTCTGAGTTGTGTCAAAAACCATTGCTTGAAGTTGGTGTAATGTGAATTGTACAGAAGAAAGGTGCCAACTACCATATCATCTGCAAAGATCCCCACCTTCCACACTACACTATATATAGAGAGCCCTGCCACCTTCTGTTGTATCTTATCTATCAAAGATTCCAATGGAAGAGTATAAAGGATAGGAGAAAGAGGGTCTCCCTGAGGAACTCCTTATCCCAAGGGAAATGCCAAACCCCATCAATCATTATACATCAGTGCTGCCCTACTGCCCTCCAACAGATTCAACATAGAAGCCCAAAAATGTGAGGGAACACCAAATCTATCCAGCACCTTGCCTAGCCATACCCACCAAACACAGTCATAGGCCTTCTTCTGGTCCAAAAAGACCAGTCTACCATCCAGTCCACAAGTCCGAGCCCCTTCAATAATGCTGTGCACCCAGGCAGTCCTATTCCTGATAAGCCTGCCTCCTACAAAGCCCTGCTGCTCCTCACCCAGTACCTATTGGGCAACCTTCTGTAGCCTCACAACAATCACCTTAGTCACCATCTTCCTGTCCATATCCAGAAGCATAATTAGTCTCCAGTTCTTCCAGTCCTCTCACCTTCTCTTGTCTTTATACAATAAGGCCACCAGCCCCAAGTCCTGCTCTCCAACCCACTTACCATTCAGAATAACATGGTCACAGAGGGCAGCCATCTCTCCTAACACTCCAGGGACCTTCACCATCTTCTTCCAGAAGTCCCAAGGTAACCCATTCTCTCCTGGTGCTGTCCCAAGCTTAGTTGCTGCAAGGACTCTCTGGATCTCCTCCTCTTGGACTGATATGATCAAGTCACCAAGTCCCTCTACTTGCAGTGATTCCCACTCCTCCAGTATATCTCCAATTGCCTCTTCATCTGCACCCCCTTCCTTCTCACTCCACAGACCCCACCATCTCTCCTTCAGTACCTCCAAGATCTGTTGCATGCCATGCACCATATCTCCCTCAGCATCAAAGACTCCATCCCATTGATGTCACACCTTCCTAGCTTGGAGGAGCCTAGACAAGTACCTAGTAGGCTGCTCTCCCTCCTCAAGTCTCTGCCACTGTAGTCTGGCAGCCATTTCTTTCATATGAATCTCCTTCTTCTCTCTCAATATCTATTACAGCTCCACCACCTCCAATTTCACCCACTCCAACCTCCAATCCTCCACCTCTTCAAAAGAAAGCAAATCAGCCCATTCTATCTGCAATCTAATTAGCCTATTAGAAGCATACCTTACTCACTTCCTTCTCTGCCTCCCAGCCTCCCTACCAGATCCTCCCCAATAAATCCTTGCAGCCTCCTTCAACCTTATCCAACAGATACCCACAGATGAACCCTCATATATCTAGTAGTGATCTTCACTTGAATGTCCTTCAATCATGGGTCCCACAACCCCTTCTTAGCCAGCAGGGAGGAGTTAAGGTGCTAATGTCCAGGTCCATCTCCACTCCCCCCAAACTGCTCCTGCCCCAGTAGCTCCCAGTGATCAGACCATAGACACTACTCTACCTCCAGAGTCCTCCAAACATCAGCACCCCAACATTCAGCCATCAAATCCAGTCAATTCTCATACCCAGTCCATTCACCTAGTATATATAGACCCTTCTGTCACCCCACCATGTTCTACCCATATCTCCAAAAGAGCTAAGGTTCTTCACCTTCTCTCACTTATCCAGACCACCACTCCTCTTACCTGCAATCCTCCCTCCATCAGTTTTATCCAGCTGTGGATCCTGCACCATATTAAAGTCACCTCCCAGAACATCAATGCCTTCCTCCAAGAGAATACCCTCCTCTAACAGATCCCTAATCCACTCAATCCACTCACCCCTAACCACAGGGCAGTAGTAGGAGCCAACCCTCACTGATTCCCACCCAGGTCAATGCCATTCTCCCCAGACCAAATGGTCACCCCAGCTCTTGATTCTGCCCAAATCTCCTCTACCCTTTCTCACCAGAATTGCCACTTTATCAATCCAAGCAGTAGCTCCTCCCCATTCTCTAGTCCACTCCATCTGATCTTCCTCATCCTCACACCATATATCCTGTAGTAAAAAGAGATCAGCTTCCAATCCCTTAAGCCAAGTAAAAATTTTCTTATGCCACTCAGAACCCCTTAACTCATTCACATTCAGAGAGAAAATATTTGTTATACTATTCATAAGAAATAATGTTGATTATCAATCTCATCCCCTACAAATCTGCATTCAACTCCTCCTGTGCCAAGTCTAAGTTATGTTCTGCAGCCAGTTTCTTCTCTTCCACCACCTGTGCCTCCAACTCAACCAGAAGTTCAGCCATCACCCCATCCTCTTTTTCCTCAAAGTCCTCATGATACTCCAGGCATTCCTCTCACCAGAGTTGCAAACCATGATACTCTGCCCAACAGTAGGCCACATGCTCACCAGCAACAACTGCCAGCTCAGCCTCCCTCTCCTTATCAATCTTTTATCCCTCCTCCAGGAGAATTGCAAGTATCTCTGCCTTCAGTGCCTCCACCACCCCATCTCCATACACAATCCACACCCAATGCTCCTCAGGCATCACACATAAGTCCACTTCCCCCAACTCCTCAGCTGCAAAGTTATCCATCATCTTGCTCATCTACAGCAGATTCCCCACCTCCTTCCCTCTCAGCATCCCTGGCCTTCCCACATCTAGCATTGTGGTGTCTGCCCCTATACTGGCTGTCTCATCCCACCCCTCCTCTGGAACATCCACCAGCTCATCCTCACCAACTACCATCACCTGTCCACCTTTTATTATGTCAGAAACTCCAAAGTACACCTGCTGAGCACCTCTCATCTGCTCATCCGCTGCCTGACTCCTTGCAGCTGGACCCTGCTGGACTAGAGGGGGAGCATCATCCATTACCTGTTCCCAGACTTCGAATGTACCATCTGCAAATGGGTCCTTGCGCAGTGTCTTCTCCTCCTCCTCCAGGCCCTCCTCCACATCTCCTCCACTCTTACTAGCCCAGATACTCACCTCCACCCCCTCAGACTTCTCAGCACCCCCAGCCTTCAACTTCACCCCTCCTTCCATACTTGCCAGCAGCTCTCTCTGTCTCCTATGCCCTTGAGCCCTCTCCCACTGCCTCTTGTCAGTGTGAATATATTTCCCATTGACAATCTCCAGATGTGTTGACTCTACATACAACTTCCATACCTTTGCCTGCAGCTCGATAGCTCTACTCATCTCCTCCAGAGCCTCCAACAGATCCTCCTCCTCCTCCTCCTCACTCCCTTTCACCCTCAACACCTGACAGCTGAAAGCTCTCCAAAGCATCACTCTCAGCCAGTCACCTATCTTCCCAGTAGCCTCCTTCTCTGCCAGTTGAATTCTGATGTCAACATCTCCAGTCCTGATAGTGGTCTCCTCCAATATCTGAAAACCAATATCAACTATATTGCTATACTCTGTCATCACCTCCTCAACCCTCCTCCTCATCTTAACCACTATTACCATAGGCACTGTCTTTACCAGCAACTGAACCACCCTGAGGTCCCACCTCAGACAATGCACCATAGGGACCACCACTTCCCTGACTGCCACTTCAGTCTTCAGAGCCTCATCCAGTGTGCCTGCCTTCTCAAAGCCCACCTCAACCCCTATAGAGCCTTCAGGAACTTCACTGAGGTGGCTCCAGCCACCTGCTTTGAGATAATCCCCAGGACCATCCTCACTGTCACCACCAAGCCCCAGAAGCACAAGGTAGCTGCAAACTCCAAAATTGACTTCTTGAGTAATAGTGCAACTGCCAGCCCTATCACACTATCTGCCAGGTCCCCCTTCTATATCTACCCCTACTCTACCTTGCCATTAGCCATCACATCTCTTTTTTTTTCCTAATTCCCTGTCACACTCCCACCTCCAGCCACAGCACCTCTAGCCCCTACACTCACATCCCTCACTAGAGTACCACTCTCCTCCTGATGCTAGCTTTGCCCTTCCCCTCAGCAGCACCAGCTCTAATTCCAGCTGGCCATCCACTTGCCTTTACCTTGTCCACAAAGCTGGAGGGTCCAGGCCTTCCCCCAGTTCCACCTGACACTGGACCTCCTCCAGAGCCTTCTCCACCCTTTGACTCTCCAAAATTCCCCATCCCCAGTCCATAACCTCTCCCCATATGCTGCCAGCTGAATGCCCTAGGTCTACCCAACCTAGCATGCCCATCAGAACTCTTGCTCAATGACATTTTTATAGTATCTTTTCTCTGAGTTGTGTTGAAAACTGTTGCTTGAAGTTGATATAACATGAATTGTACAGGAGAAAGGTGGATCTCATCTCGGATTCTATGGCATTCTTGTTATAGGGGAGTATAGGGTCTCAGACTGAAAGCAACAAGATCCAAGCACCTTTATCTTCTTTTGGAATACTATGACATAATCAGGATACAGAAGGAATTTGATGGTTGATGCTGAGATATATGATATATTGAGAACTTAGATAATATTACATAAATATCATACAGGTTCTTCAGGATCTATCTAATATTTAGATGGGTAAAGCCATCAATGTAAATATACTACAGCCTAGCACCCTTCTCAGTCAGTGATAAATGAGAGGTTGGCTTGTGGGTCATATATGAGAGAATAGCTGCAGTGGTGGCCCTCTTCAGCTCAGAGTATGCCTGGGTCCTATCCTTGATAGAGATCTTCTTAGCAGTGACAGTGCACAATTTGGAGGGGGCAGTAGTGGACCAGATGACAGAAGCACTTTCTGAACATCTCTCTCTGGTAACATTCAGGTTATACAACCTTTTGGCAATACTTATGATATTGTTTTTTAGAGAAAGATACTAGTAGCATGGCAACTGATGAGTGCTCTGAGATATATATGGGCAAGGTGGCCCTGGGGCATTCAACTGACAGAATGTGGAGAGGGGCCCTGGCTTGGGGGAAAGCATGAGGGGCCTGCTGGTGGGAGGACATAGTAGGGGAGGGGGTAGTGCTGGCAGACAGAAGACTGGGAGGGCTAGCTTTGCAGACAAGATGAAGGGAGGTTAGCAGGGAGCTGGACTAGAGGGGTAGCTGAGGAGGGGCAAGGAGATGGCAAAGACTGCAGGGCAACAGCTTCAAGGGGGAGTCCTTCTGAGGGGCCAGAGTAGTGGGGCTGGTAGTGTAACAGCTGAGGGAGTGATTGCTAATAGGAGTGTGATGGTAATCTAGAAAAAAATCTAGATGGGACTGCTGATGATGGACTAAGCTGTGGGAAAGGCACAAGTCCTAGTGATCTGACTGATGGTATAACAGATCTGGTAGTGGTGCCATTACTCAATAAGTCAATCTCGGAGTTTGCAGTCACACTATGCTTCCAAGGCTTGGTAGTGATGGTGAAAATAGTCTTCAGGCTGATTGTAAAGCAGATGGATGGAGCAGTATCAGTGAAGTTTCTAAGGAGCTTGGAAGGGATGGAGGTGGGCTTTGAGGAGGCCAAGCCTTTGAAAGCTGTACTGAAGGTAGGGTTGACTGTTGGGGAAGTGTGTATTCCAATAGCATGATGCTTGAGGTGGGACCCCAGGGTGGTGCAACTTCTGGTGAAAGGAGTGCCCACAGTAATGGCTATGGAGATGAGGAGAAGAGTAGAGGAGATCATGGTGGAGTATGGAGAGGTAGTTGATAATGGCTTTCAAGTCTGGAAAGGGATCTCATTCAGGACAGGGGATGTTGATGTTCAGCTTTGGCTGGCAGAGAGAGAGGCTACCAGGAAGACTCATGATTGGCCATCAGTGATGATGTGGGTGGTCTTTGTATGTAAGATAATGAGAGTGAAGGAGAGTGAGGAGGAGGAGGAGGATTTGTTGAAGATATTAGAGGAGATGAGTGGAGTGGTAGAGCAGAGGGTGAAGACTTAGAAGGAGTATGTGGAGTTGACACATTTGGAGATTGTGGATAAAAAGTATGTCCACATTGACAAGAGATGGTGAGAGCAGTCTCAAAGGTACAGGAGGTAGAAAGAGTTGTTGGTGAGCCTAGAAGAAAGAGCAAAGAAGGATGCTAGTGGCATTGAGGAGTCTGGGGGCACGAAAGCAAGTGTCTGGACAAGTATAGGAGGAGGGGATATGGAGAAGGGTCTGGATGAGGCTGAGAAGATAGCAAGCAGTGACCCATATATAGATGGTACATTAGAAGTCTGGGAGGATACTCCCTCTATTATCAGGTGGGGTCCAGCTGTGAGGGGCCAGGTGATGAAGGATATACCAATGCATGGTGCCCAGTGACTGCACTTTGGAGTCCCTGAGATGGCAAAAGGGGGACAGGTGGTGGCAGTTGGTAAGGAGGAACTGGTGGATATCTTGGAGGGGGAGTGGGATGAGACTATGAGTACAGGAGTAGATATCTTGATACTGGGTACAGGAAGACCAGCAACTCCATGGGGGAAGGATGTGGGGAACCTACTCTAGATATGCAGGATGATGAACAACTTCACAGCTGAAGAGTTGGGCAAAGTAGACCTGAGAGTAATGAGTGATGGGCATTGGGTCTAGATCTTATATAGTGATGGAGTGATAGAGGCACTGAAGGTAGAGGTGCTTGTAATTTTCCTGAAGGAGGAAGGGTATGAGGTTGATAAGGAACAAGAGGCCAAATTGGTGATGGTGCTGGTGAGAGGGCTGCCTTCTGTTGGGCAGAGAATCACGGATTGCAGCTCTGGCAAGAGGCCTACCTAGAGTATCATAAGAACTTTGAGGAGAAGGAGAATGGGGAGATGGCCAAACTTCTGATTGAATTGGAGACAAAAGAGACTAAAGTAGAGAAATTGGCTGTGGAACACAACTTAGACTTAGTATAGGAGGGGATGAATGTGAATTTGTAGAGGATGGATATGACACTTAACATTATTCCTTATGAATAGTACAATGAACATTTTTTCTATAAATGTGAATAGACTGCAGAGATCAGTATCAAGATGGAATATTTTTACATAGATGAAGGGATTGGAGGCTGATCTCTTTCTGTTGCAGGATGTCAGATGTGAGGATGATTTGGATAGACTGGAGTAGATGAGGGAATGGGGAGATATGGTAGTGTGGAAGGGTAAGGTTGGAATCTTGGTTCAGAGAGGTAAAGGAGAGATACAGGATGTGGAAAGCTGGGGGGATTGGTTGGTATGGGGTGGGTGGTGTCAACCTAATTGGAAGCCAGTTACTGTGGGTTCTTGCTACTGCCCTGCTATATGGAGTGAGTGGGTGGAGTGGGTAGAAGGTCTTAGGGAAAGTGGGGTCCTCACAGAGGCTATTTTAGATATTCTCAGTAAGGACTTTAACATGGTCCAGGATGTGTGTGGATAGGACTGATGACAGGAGGGATACTGAGAGAAGGAGTGGTGGTCTGGGGGTATGGGAGGATGTGGAAAGACTGGGGTCTCTGGCAGATACTGGAAGGGAATTCTGGAGAGATAGATGAGTGTATACACACTGGGTGAATGGCCTGGGGACAAGGATTGACTGAGTGCTAACAGTGGATTGCTGGGGGCTGGATGTTTGGAAGTCACTAGAGGCTGAGTGGTGTCTGTAGTCTGATCATTAGAGGCTGTTGAGACAGGGACATTTTGGAGGGAGTGGGGAAGAGAGAGTGGGGATGGGCCTAGACATTGGTACCTAAACTCCTCTTTGTTGACTGAGAAGACATGGTGGGATAAGTGGGCAGAGAATATTCAGTGGAGGGTGGAGGATTGGGTATAAGAGAGTGCCCCAATTGGTGTTTAGTAGGCAAGATTGAAGGAGGCTGCTAGGGTTTATTGGAGAGAGGCAGGCAAGGTAGCAGGAGAGGGAGGGTGAACTGGGCTTTTGCTAGACTGGCTTGACTTTTGGAGAAGTGGGCTGACCTTTTGGCCCTGGAGGGGGTGGAGGACTGGTGGTTATGCTGGGCTAAGATAGAGGTCACTAGCTTTAACAGGTGTTGAAGGAAGAAGAAGAGATATGGGTACAGAGTTTGGCTGCCTGATTATGCTGGCAGGGGCTTGAGAAGGGGGAGAGGCCATCTAAGTACCTTTTGAGGATCCTGTGGACAAGAAGAGTGAGGAAGAGGTGGGAGGGGATACAGAATTCAGATGAGCTACAGGTGTATGGTTTGCAGGATATTTTGGGCTCGCTCAGAGAGAGGGGGGGTGGTTTGTAGAGTATGGAGGGTGGGGCAACAGCTGCCATCATTGTGTGTATTTTAGAGGATTGGCACCCACTATAAGTGGATAGATTGGACAGTTTGGTAATGCCAGTTCAGGAAGAGGAGATTTCCCAGGTTCTTGCCACAACTATTCTGGGCACAGCACCTGGAGAGGATGGTCTACCCTGTGACTTTTGAAAGAAGATGCTGGGAGTACCTGGGGTGCTGGGAGAGATTATGGCAATGTGTGATTTGGTAATACAGTCAGGGAAGTGGGTGGGGGAGCAAGATCTGAGACTGGTGGCACTACTTTATAAGGATAAGGGTAGAAGGGAAGACTGGAAGAACTGGCAGCCCATTATGCTTCTGGATATGGACAGGAAGTTGGTCACTAAGATAGTGGTAGTGAGGTTGCAGAAGGTGGCCCAATACGTTTTGAGTAAGGAGCAGCAAGGATTTGTAAGGGACCAGCTCATTAGGGATAACATGACCTGGGTGTATGGTGTTATTGAATGGGCTCAGACCTGTGGACTGGATGGGAGACTGGTCTTCTTGGATCAGGAGAAAGCTTATGACCATGTGTAGTGAATCTGGCTGGTAAAGATTCTGGACAGGATTAGTGTCCCTTAGCAGTTTCACATAGCAATGATCAGCCTACTGGAAGGGAGTAGAGCAGCACTTATATGCAATAGACATAGAGGGGTGGTCTTCTCTCTGGGGAGGAGTATTCTCCAAGGGGACCCCCTGTCTCTGATTTTGTATACTCTGTCTTTAAAGCTATTATTGGATAGGATTTGGTGGAAGATAGTGGGGCTCTCTATATTTGGCATTATGTGGAAGGTTGGTGCCTTTGCTGATGATATTATTATCAGTCTGGGGTCGATTGCTGATGTCAAGGAACTCCAGGAAACAGTGGAGTGGTATAAGGCCCACTCCAGGGCTAAGCTTAACTGATATAAGTGCAAAATGATAGTATTGAATAATGGCCTGGTGGGAGGAAATATCATTGGAACAATTGTCCCTACTGGAGAGACTGTGCAGTACCCAGGCATCTATTTTTCAGTGTATGGGGCAGTCCTACCTTATGTTTGGTTGGAGCAATGAGTGGCTATCTGGGGGGAGGTCCTGAGAGGTTGGAGAGGCTGCCACTTGTCTTTGGTGGGGCATATTGCAATTTTGAATATCTACTGGCTACTAAAGTTGTGGTATTTGGCATATTATCTGGACTTTCTGGCCTGGGTAGTGAAGAGGTTATTGAAGCTGATAAAGGATTGAATCTGGGCTAGGCAAAGGAGTCAGATTAGCTGGGAAATCTTGTCATTGTCAGTGGCTAGAGGAGTCCTTGGGCTGGTTGACTTTCTGAAGAGGCTACATTGTCTGTGAGTATGGTGGCTGAAGCGAGCAGTGGAGCTGAGGAGTGGTAGTTGGATTCCCCTAATGAAGAAGAGAGATGTTGTACTCACCAAGAGGAGCTACTGGCAATTTGCTGTCCTTGGTTGGCCTTCCAAATAGTGGGTATATGAGATATAAGGGATTCTGATATGGGGTAGTGGATGGGGCTGATTCACTGATAGGGGGTTAAGAGAGAGGCACCATGGGGCCTAGTAATGTTGAGATGGGATCAAGTGTTGCTGGGGAGTACCTCTCTCATGGACTTTGATATTAGTGATGGGGTAGAGTGCCAGAGAGGGATGGGACAGGATGTATGGCCTCAAGGCTGGCAGGTGGCAGGAATTGGAGAGGAGTGGGACTGGAATAGAGTCTGGGCCTAGAGTGCAGAGATAAGGTGATGGTTGCCATCTAAGTACTGGGTGGTTTGGTGACACATGCTGCAGAGGAATGTTATGCTCAACTTTCACTCAGGATATCTTAAAGAGGGAGGGAATTTTGATTGTAAGGAGTGTTATAGTGTAGGACAGAAAGGGGGGTGGTGCAGATATCAGAACATTGGCTGGGAGAGTGCAAGGTACCTGGAGACTTTTGGTTAGTGGTTTGGAATAGATTGGGTATTGTGCACAGGTGGGATGGCAAGCAGGGACAATAGAAAGATCTGAAAGATAGATTCGTGAGGGGGGGGTAGGGAGAGAGTAGTTGACATTAGGTTGGGTATTAATGGTATAGATAGGACTAGCAGATCTGGCTTTTTATATTTGAAGAAAGAGTTTAGAAGAGTGATTAGCAAGGTGAGAAGGATTGATGGAGGATATCTTGACAGGATAGTAGCTGGGATGGGGTCTGTAGGGAGGTTGGCAGCACCGCTTAGTGAAGAAAATCTGTGAGCAGAGTGAGGAGAAGATTGGTGTGGTGGGTGGTAAGGTGGTTTTTAAGTATGAGAATATAGGGAGGGGAGCTCTCTAGGGGTATTGAGTAGTGTGAGGGGATATTGTAATTATATATAATAGATGGATAATTAATGGCAAAGTCTGAGTAATTATAAAAA
>RBNI01003265.1:0-16277 GCA_003990745.1 Jimgerdemannia flammicorona
GACAACTTGGTGCCCATTGGCTGGTGATTCAAGACAAATCCCTCACTTTCAAGCTGAAAAATGAACAACCCCCACAACAACTACCCTGACTACAAGAGTCACCCCTGCAAGAATTCAAGACAAGATGGAAATGCATCCCCCCACATTCTATATATATAGTACTGAAGAGTCAATCCTGACCTTCATTGAACACTTTGAACAATTCGCCGCCATATGAGCCCTTGGAGTGGATACTCAATTGGCCCTTCTACCAGTCAGCCTCAGAGAACCTGCCAGAGATAAGTTCAATGCAGCCACTATTGCTGATGCTGGTGCAGCCAAACTTGCCAACATAAAGGTCTTCCTCAGAACAACATATTATACCAAAGAGATCAAGCAAGCTCTCAAGGATCAACTCAATACTATCTGCCAGGGACTTAGTGAAGATCCCAACTCATTCTATACCCGAATCTGCTACCAGATTGTCTTGGCTGGCTATGATGACTGCCTCAAGGAACAAATAGCAGATTCAACCTTCCTCAAAGGAGTTCACCCTGAAATTGCCCTAGCAATCTGGTCTACCCCAGCTGCACTGACCCTTGATCAGAAAGTGGTCTTTGCATAGAGATATTGGACTGCCAGACACCCTGCCAATCACTCAATGGAGAAAATAACTGGCATCAAGATGGAGCCATCAAAGCCAACTAGTATCATATCTGCTACAGTCATAAACAGACAACCAACCCCACCTACCCCCAAGACAGCCAAAGCTGATCCAGTGGAAGAACTCACCAAGCAGTTCACCAAGATGACTGCACACCTTGGTGATGTTGTTAGAGAAGTCTGAAGTGCTAACAGGAGACCAGTGCAGAGATTTGCAGCTATTACAGAAGAATGCAATATCACATACTTCAGATGTGGAGAAGAAGGCCACTATGTAAAGAGTTGTATGACCAAAACAAGATGCAAAGCCCAACCAAGCAATGCTAGCAGAACCAGAGAACAAACCAATACAGTAGTCATTGAGGAGATTGGTGACACTGATGATGAAGAATACTATGAGGAGCTCGAATTCCACCCTGCAACTGAAGGTACCAGAACTCGGTCTAAGCCCTATGACAAGAAGAGCAATAGCAAGCCAGTTGGAAGACCAAAGAAGACTCCAGCTGTCACTATTCAAAGCAAGACTCAACCTGAGGAGATTGATCAAGACATAGAGTTAGACAAAGCTGCCCACCAAATCATTGAAGGCACTACTCCAGTCTCAGGAGAAAGTGAAAGTAAGAAGGAACAGAAGCTGCACAAGACTAAGATCCACCAGTATGATATCTACAAGGACCTCAAGGAACAGAAGGTCAATGCCACTTTTGGACAGCTAGCTGAAGTCCTTGCCTTCAGACTACAGTTGAGAGTAGGACTTGCAACTACTGCCAAGAATCAAGAGTACAAGATTGTAGAAGCCCACAATGCACAGGAAGAATCCGAGAACTCAGGTGAAGAATCCAAAGACCAGCGCAAGACATCAGCCTATACCTCCTACCAGATTGAAGACTGTATCTTTGATGCCATCATTGATACTGGTGCTGGAGGATGTCTCATGAGCAATAAGGCAATTGACTGCCTAGGTTAGGATATTGAAGAGTCCACCAAGATGGTCTATATCACAGCAGATAGTACACAAGCTACCCCCCTTGGCAAAATCTGAGAAGTCCCCATCAAGATAGGAGGAGCCACCATCCCAGTAGATGTGATTGTTACAAGTGCCACCAACTATGACATCCTCATTGGCAACCAATGACTTCACAAGGCCAAGGCCATCATTGACCTCAATGCCCAGAAAATTCAGATCAACTACAGAGGAAGAAAGGTATGAGTCTCTATCAATATCCATAAAGGAGTCCTACCAGACATAGAGGAAGGAGATGAAGAAGACACAGAAGTCTTCATGCACTTGGTAAACAAGAACAAGAGCAAGACACCCAAGCTCACAGATGAGCAGTGGTATAATAAGATCATCAATGGCCATGCCCCTCAAGGAAGATGCCCCCATGATACTAGGATGTACTGCTCTGAACACCTGAATGACTGCTGGTCCTGTATCAGTGAAGTCAGGAAAATCTGCCAACAGAAACTTGAGCAAGAAGCTGCTGAAGCAAAAAGGAAAGCCAAAGAAGATGACCAGCTCTCAGAGCTTCAAGCTGACAGTGACGATGAGGAGGAACAAGAACCAGACATCACCCTCAAGGTCAAGAAGTTTCACCCTGAAGCCAAGATCCCAGAATACAAGACTGAAGGAGCCATAGGAATAGACCTTGCCAGCATTCAAGATGCTACCCTCAAACTACAGACCACCACTCTACTTGGCACTAGAATTGGAGTCAAGTTACCAGAAAACTATGCTGGAATTATCAAGACCAGGAACAGTCTGGCCAAAAGTGAAATCTTAGTTGAAGGAGGAGTAATTGACTCTGATTACACTGGCGAGATCTTTCTCATAGTCAGAAATCACAACCACACCACCCCCTTTGAAGTCAAGAAGCATGACAGGATTGGCCAGATGCTGATCCACAAAATCAAGAAGCCCAAGATCATAGAAGCCATCAAACTCATCAAGACTAAGAGAGGAGAACAAGGCTTTGGATCTACTGGAAGAGAAGCCTATGCTGCCATCAAGATTACCAAACTTAAGCACAAGAAAGACAAGGACCAGAACAAGCACACATATACCATTGGAGAAAATGTTCTCCTGGAGGAACAACTTCTCAAGATTCTGCACCAGAACAGAGAAGTACTTGCTACAGACTTTAGAGATATCTACAATCAAGAACCCAAGTACTACCATAAAGTTGACACTGGTGATACCAAGCCCATCTATCAGAAAGCCAGACCCATACCACCTGCCTACAGAGAGTGGCTATGAGCAGAACTCAAGGAAATGGAAGAAGCTGGAATCATCAAGCAAGCTATCAGTCCCTGGGCCTCACCCATTGTCCTAGCCCCGAAGAAAGGAAGCAAGCCTGGAGAGTTTGTGCCAAGACTCTACATTGACTACAGGAAGCTCAATGCCATCACCAAGAAGGATAGGCAGCCCTTGTCGAATATTCAAGAAATCCTTACCACTCTTGAAAGTGAAGCCAAATACTACACCACCTTGGATCTGTTCTCAGGCTTCCATCAGATCTGTCTCACTCAAGATTCCAGTGAGAAATCAGCCTTCATCATACCTGATGCCACCTATATCTACCTGCAAATGCCATTTGGAATGTGTAATGCCCCAGCAAGTTTCCAGCAAATGATGAACAGAGTCTTCAGTAATGAGATTGGAAAATGGCTCTTTGTCTATGTTGATGATGTGATCATCTTCAGCAATACTGCACAGAAACATGTCAATCACATACAGCTAGCCCTCAAGAGGCTCAAGGAGCATGGCCTCTACATCAAGCCCAAGAAATGTAAGTTTGCAGCTCAAGAAATTGCCTACCTAGGACACCTCATCAACCAGGCCAGAATCCATACAGACTCCATGAAGATCGAGGCTGTTGCAGCCTACCCGAGACCCAGAACAATCACAGAAGTCCATGCCTTCCTTGGACTGGCCAGCTACTACAGAAGATTCATCAAAAGATACTTCAACATTGCAGTACCTATCTATGAGCTACTGAAAAAGGAGACCAAATTCGAATGGACCAAGGAGCACCAAGAAACCTTCAATGAACTCAAGACCAGGTTGACCCAAGCACCCATCCTCAGCAGACCAGACTGGAACCTAGAATTCATCCTGCAGACAGATGTGAGTGCTATAGGACTTGGAGCAGTCCTAGCTCAGAAGAAAGACGGACATGAATATGTCATCTCCTATGCAAGCTGAGGTACCCGTGGAGCAGAACAGAACTACAAGTCATGCAAGCTTGAATGCTTAGCAGTAGTCTGGGCAGTAGACAAGTTCCACTACTATCTAGCTGGGAAATACTTCACCATCCAGACAGATCATTCTGCTCTTGCCTGGCTATTCCACACTCTGAACCCCAAAGGAATATATGCCAGATAGATTACAGGCTGCAAGAGTATGACTGTACTATCAAGTACTGCTCAGGAAAGACCAACACAAATGCTGATACACTCTTGAGGACACTCCAAAACACCCCCATCAAGACTATTCAACATGAATAAGGAGCTATACTATGGATTAATCAGCTACCTTGGGCAGCAGAAGATGCCCAACCACCTTGAACCCTGGACAATCACCATCATCAACCAGACTTGGAAACAGTTTGAATTAGACAACACTATACTCAGAAAAGGAGGAAAGCTAGTAATACCTGAATATAAGAAGTATCAAGTAATGAAGGAAGTACACAAGCAAGGACACTTAGGAGGAACTAACACATACAACAAGGCAAGAAGAACCATATGGTGGCCCAAGATGGAAGAAGACCTGCACCAATTTGTCAAAGGGTGTGATAAGTGCCAAAAACAGAATCAAGATCAGCAAGACCAGGCACCTGGGTTATCAAGAATTGAGCCTATCCCCTTCCACCACATCACAATGGATATCATTGGACCACTACCAGTAATACTATCAGGAAATCACTATATTATAGTTATTGTAGATCTCTTCACCAAATAGATAGAGGCAGGAGCATTACAAGAAGCCAATGTCCTCTCTATAGCTGACTTCCTGCACTGAGAAATCATCTGCCACTACAAGACACCAAAGCAAATCACACAGACCATGGAACAGAATTTGTCAATGGATTCCATGGGATAATGTATCAGAAATACAAGATCCAGCACATCAAGACCACTACGTACCACCCTCAAGATAATGGACAGATAGAAAGAACTAATAAGACCCTCAAGAACATCCTAGCAAAGATCTCAGAGACATATGAGAATTGGGATAACTATCTCCCAACTGCCCTCTCTGTCCTATGAGATATATAGTCACAGAGCACACATTTTACCCCAAGAGAGCTGCTCTTCAGAGAAGAAGATTCTGATGGAACCTCAGCCACAAATCTAGACCTAACTTGGAGATGGGTTGATGCAGAAATCCAGAGACTAAACCAAATCAGGAAGAAGGCTGAAGATTACATCACTAAGTCATAAGTGCTGACAAGGAAGAATACGGAAAAGAATCACAAGGTCCTAGAATTCATCTGAATTAGAGAAAAGGTTCTACTGTATCGAAATATGGTAGAAGCCTCATGGTTGCAAAAACTGGAGCCCAAATGGGAAGGACCCTTCTATGTGCAAGATATCAAGGGAACTACCTTCTGGCTTAGAAAAATCTCAGAGACCATACTGCCTACCATAGTACATAGGAACAGACTCAAGAAATACCACAAACCTATATAAGAGAAGCAAAATGTAATGAGCACCTGTGAGGTTCTAGTCCACGAATCATAACATCATGTCCCATGACCAGCAGGCTATCTGTCTGGACCATTCTCTAAGGGATACGGCACTGGCAACTACTCATCCATGAGACTTTCAAAGTCAGAGGAGTTCGAACCATCAACTGATTGGTCAAGATCAGAATCAGGCCCTTGCTCTATATGAAGGGAGCAACCCTTCACCATCATGCCAAAATACAAAGGGAAGATGCTAGCCCATAAACACCACTTTTCGACCCCTTGCCAGAGGTTATGGGATCAGCAAATTTTTCAGGACTGGACCAATGAATAAGGATGCTCAGGAAGATCCTTATTTAGGAGGAAGATGTAACGGTGACCCCAGAATAATGACATTAGTACAGGAGACAGCCTTTCCTTGCAAGCCACCAGATCAGAGCACAAGAAGATTATACAGCATATGAGATGAGCAATGATGACCAACTGTGAGTCATTGTGACCACAGTATAAGCATCCTAATGAATATAAAAGGAGGATCAAGGAACTGCAGTAGCAGCAACCAACAAAGAACCACCAATCTCAAAATAGCTCAAAGACTTACCATAAACAAAATGCCTGCTGCTCACCAAACCTCAAGGTCAAGAAACCACCAAGGTATCTCAGTCGAAGAAAGGATGTTCCAAGACATCAGAAGAGCCATGAGGACCCACTCAAGAAGGACTCCTAGTGTCAACCTGGGTATAGCAGATCCCTATCACTTTATCCTCTACCACTATGAAATGGAAACAAGGATCACCATTGCCACCAAATGCCTCCAAATGTAGCAGGAGTACAAAATAGGAAACCTCCTCTGCTAGGAGTTCCCACAGGCCAGCACCCAAGAGCTACAAGATGCCACTCCCATGGATATATGCGAAATGAGGACAGCTAAGAAGATCCATCAGATCTTCAGGCATGCACCATAGTCAATTCCCAACTTAGAGTATGTTAGAGTCTCAGACTTCAGAGACCTGTCAACTCACTATATCAATGCACTAGAAGCCAAGGTGGCTACAGAAGCCCAGTCCACTATCACCCTCAATAGCGAAGAAGTAGAAGACTTCTGACACCCCATCCTTCAGGACAACCCAGACCAATTCCTGTAAGGATTGATCTCAGTATTCCAAGGCCCAAGCATCTGGGTTAGATCTCCCCAAGATCCCACATTTGTTACTTATTTTGTGGAAGAGAACCTCATAGACTGGAGAGCTCCAGACCTTATTCCTGATTTCCCCGCCACAGCTGAACATGATGATATCATCAGTGAAGACATCATCCCATGCGATATCGAGGTATGTGAAATGCATGACCTGTATGACAAATTCGTAGATCTCATCTCCTTCAGTGATGATGATGATGATGATGAAGCTTCCATAATCCTGAACTTTCTGCTCAAAGTTCTTTGTTACACTAGATAATGCCAGCACCAGTATTCTCATATAATACTGGATAATACCAGCACTAGTATTCTGAGGTGATGCGAAATTATTCCAGCACCAGTATTTTGATGTGATACCAAATAATGCCAGCATCCTGAACCTGTATAACCATCAATGCCAGCCCTGGAACCTAGTGTTTTAGTTATTGGAATTTATATTTAGCTTTATATCTTAGCAACCATTAAATTATATTTTGTATAAATACCCCTCTTATTTCCTCTGAAATAAAGTCAGGCAAGTTCACCTATATACTTCCTTGCAAGCAATCTAAGAGATAACAAGACAGTTAAAGATAAGAAGTTTGAGGACTATTAGACCTTGGGAAGGCACTCCAATAAGAACTTGCTTATAACAAACTTGAGTTAGTCTAAGAGATATACCTTAAAGAGAATCTGGTGTATTTGAAGAACTCAGCGACCACTATGTGACAACAGAAAGGAAGATGCCCAAATACCTCACCACCTCTCCTGTAGGGACAATGGTTCCAATGATGTCCCCTCCCACTAGCCTATTCCCCAGCACTATTATCTCACACTTATGCCAGTTGAGTTTCACCCCAGAATGCATCTCACACCATTCCACCATCTCCTTAAGTACCTCAACATCTACCACTGAGCCAAGTCCAACTACCATATCATCTGCAAAAGCCCCTACCTTCCACACCACACTATATACAGAGAGCTCCACAACCTTCTGTTATATCCTATCCATCAAAGGTTCTAACAAAAGGGCATAAAGGATAGGAGACAGGAGATCTCCAACTCCTCTTCTCAAGGAAAATACCAGACCCCAGTGACTATTACACATTAGTGCTGCCCTACTGCCCTCCAACAGATTCAATATAGAAGCTTGAAATTATGGGGGAACACCAATTCTATCCAGCACCTTGCCCAGCCCCACCTGCCAAATGTAGTCATAGGTCTTCTCCTGGTCCAAATGACCAGTCTTCCATCCAATCCACAAGCCCATGCTCCTTCAATGATGCCATGAATCCACGCCATCCCATCTCTGATGAGTCTGCCTCCAACAAAGCCCTGCTGCTCCTCACCTAGCACCTGTTGGAAAATCTTCTGTAGCCTTGTAACTATCACCTTGGTTACTATCTTTCTGTCTATATCCAGAAGCATGATCAGTCTCCAGTTCTTCCAGTCCTCCCTCCTCTCCTTGTCTTTATACAGCAAGGTGACCAACCCCAAGTCCTGCTCTCCAACCCACTCACCATTCAGAAGAACATAGTCACAGAGAGCTGCCATCTCTCCTAAAACTTCAGGAATCTGTACCATCTTCTTCCAAAAGTCCCAAGGTAATCCATCCTCTCCCAGCACCATCCCAAGCTTAGTTGCCACAAGGACTCTCTGGATCTTCTCCTCTTGGACTGATAGGATCAGGTCACCAAGGCCCTCTACTTGCAGTGGTTCCCAATCCTCCAGCATAACTCCAATTGCCTCCTCATCCTCACCCCCTTCCTCCTCACTCTACAGACCCCTCTACCTCTCCTTCAGTATTCACAAGATCTGTTGCATGTCATGCACCATTTCCCCTTCTGCATCCAGGACCCCATCCCATTGATGCCACACTCTCCTGGCCTGAAGGAGCTATGACAAGTACCTAGTAGGCCTCTCTCCCTCCTCAAGTCCCTGCCACCTCAGTCTAGCTACCATTCTCTTCATACACATCTTTTCCTCCTCTCTCAACACCCATTGCAGCTCCATTACCTCCAATTTTGTACATGCCAACCTCCAATCATCAACCTTACCAGAATTTAACAAATCTGCCCTTTCCATCTGCAATCTAACCAACTGATTGGAAGTAACCTCACTTTTTTCCTTCTCTGCTTCCCTGCCTCTCTACCAGCTCCTCCCCAGTAAACCCATATAGTCTCCTTCAACTTTATCCATTGGACACCCACTGACAAACCCTTGTATGTCCAGCTGACAATCTTCACTTTGATGTCCTCCACCCACAGGTCCCACAAAACCTTCTCAGCTAGCAGAGAGGAGTTAAGGTACTAATGTCCAAGTCCATCTCCACTCCCCCCAAACTGCCTCTGCCCCAAGAGACCCCAATGATCAGACCATGAGCACCACACTACCTCCAGTGTCTTCCAAACATCTATTCCCCAGAATTTGGCCATCAGGATCCAGGCAATCCTTATACCTAGTCTATTCACCCAGTGTGTATAAATCCTCCTGTCTCCTCACTCTGTCCTGTCTATATCCCTCAGGGAGCTAAGGTTCTCCACTTTCTCCCACGTATCCAGGCCACCACTCCTACCACTAGCACTCCTCCCTCCATCAGTTCTATCCAACTGAACATCCTGCACCATATTATAGTCTCTTTCCAGAATATTCACCCTCCTCTAGTAGAGTGCCCTCTTCCAAAAGACTCTTAATCTATGCAATTCTCTCACCTCTAACTGCTGGACAGTAGTAAGATCCAACTTTCACTGATGCCCATCCAGGCCTATGTCCTTCCCCCCACACCAAACAGTCTCCCCAGCTTCATATTCCACCCAAGTCTTCTTTACCACCCTGCACCAAAATTGCCACTTTGCCAATCCAAGCTGCAGATCCTCCCCATTCTCTAGTTCATGTCTCCTGATCCTCATCATCCTCACATCAAACATCCTGCAGCAGAAAGAGATCAGCCTCCAAACTCTTAAGCCAATGAAAAATATTCTTACAATGCCCAGATCTCTGTAGTCCATTCACATTTAGAGAGAAAATGTTAGTTGTACTATTCATTAGAAATTATATTTTTTAGAAGAAGTATCCTACCCATCCTCTACAAATCCACATGCCTCTCCTCCTGTGTCAAGTCCAAGTCATGTTCAGCAGCCAAATCCCCCTCTTTAGCCTCCTTTGCCTCCAATCCCACCAGAAGTTCAGCTATCTCCCCATCCTCCTTTTCCTTGAAGTCCTTGTAATATTCCAGACAGATCTCCTGCCAGAGCCTCAGCCCATGCCACTCCATCCAACAGAAGGCAGCCTGCTCACCTGCAACCACTGCCAGTGCGGCCTCCCTCTCCTTATCAACCTCATACTCTTCCTCCTCCAGAAGAATTGCAAGCACCTCTACCTTCAGTGTCTCCACAACCCCATTACCCTATAAGATCTGTGCCCAATGCTCCTCACTCATCACACACAGGTCCACTTCTCCCAACTCTTCAGCTACAAAGTTGTTCATCATCTGGTGCAACCACATTAGGTTCTCCACTTCCTTCCCCCCCAGCATTGCAGGCCTCCCAGCATCAAGCATTGTGGTATCAGCCCCTGTACTTATAGTTTTATCCCACTCCTCCTCCATCACATCCACTAGCTCATCCTCTCCAACTGCCACCATCTGTCTTCCTTTTGTCAGATCTGGAACTCCAAAATGCACCTGCTGGGCTCCATGCATCAGCACATCCTCTACCACCCAGCTCCTCACAGCAGGACCTTGCCTAACAAGAGGAGGGGTGCTGTCAAAGTCCTGCTCCCAGACTTCAAATGTACCTTCTGTATAAGGATCACTGTATGGTAGCTCCCCTGCTCCATCCTGACTCTCCTTGACATCCCCTCCCCCCTTACTGGTTCAGACACTCACTTTGCCATCTCCAGACTTCTCAATACCTCTGGCATTCTTCTTCACTCCTTCTTCTATGCTTGCCAACAACTCCCTCTGCCTCTTATATCCCTGTACCCTCTCCCACTGCCTCTTGTCTATGCAGATATATTTCTCATCTATGATCTCCAAATGTATTGAATCTATATACACCATCCAGGCCCTAGCTCTCCTCTCAACTACTCTACTCCTCTCTTCCAAAGTCTTCAATAGATCCTCTTCCTCCTCTTCACTCCCCTTCACCCTTGATATCTTACAGATAAAAGCCCCCTACAGTATGACCAAAGGCCAGTCACTTGCCTTCCTAGTGGCCTCTTTCCCAGCCAACTGAATCTAGATATCCACATCTTCAGTTCTGAAAGTAGTCCCCTCCTACATCTGAAATCCAATATCCACCACATCACTATACTCTGCCATCACCTCCTCAACCCTCCTCCTGGTCTCCACAGTTATCACTGTTGGCACCCCCTTTACTAGTAGCTGAACCACTCTGTGGTCCTACCTCAAGCACTGTACTATAGACACCACTACCTCTCCTATAACTACTCTAGTCTTCAACACCTCCTCCAGTAGACCTGTCTCCTCAAAACCCACCTCCACTCTCTCCAATCTCTTCAGGAACTTCATAGAGGTAGCTCTCACCACCTGCTTTCAGATAATCTCCAGAACTATTCTTGCCATCATCACCAAGCCCCAGAAGCACATGATCACTACAAACTCCAAGATTGACTTCTTGAGTAATAGTACTACTGCCAGCCCCATCACATCATCCATCAGGTCCTCCTTCTTCTTTGGGCCCATCTGCCTAGTCCCCCCATCAGCAGTCCCCCCCTACTTCCAGCTACAACTCCACTAGCCCTTCCTCTCACTGGCTGAGATCCAGCACCTTGTACTTCTCCTTCCTTCTGCTTTTTCTTCCCCTCTATTCATCCATTATGAGATCCAATAGGCCATTCACTATTCTTCAATGTATCTGCAAAGCTCCTCCCCTGCTGCCCCTCTCAGTGCTGCCACTACTGCCTGAACCACCCTGCCTACTTGGACCACTGAACAACCCCATCTCCAATCCATATCCATGTCCAACATATTGCCAGTTAAAGACTCCAGGCCCACCTAACCTAGTACACATATCAGCTTGCTTGATGGTTGTCATTGCCTTAGTACCTTTCTCCAATAAATACTTGAAAGTATATTGTAAAAGTATGTATAACATGAGTAGTAACTAAGAAAGATGTGTTGTCCAGCAGCTACTTGGCCCTTTGTTACTATATTTTAGTATATTCCATGATGCATTCCCAGGCCTTACTGATCTGACAGCATTCTTTTGCTACTTCTCCAATCTTATTTACCTAAACAGTGATTATCAATAGGAGATAATACTTGATTATCATATAAA
Source organism: Jimgerdemannia flammicorona (assembly GCA_003990745.1). Taxonomy (NCBI): domain Eukaryota; kingdom Fungi; phylum Mucoromycota; class Endogonomycetes; order Endogonales; family Endogonaceae; genus Jimgerdemannia; species Jimgerdemannia flammicorona. The sequence continues at coordinate 11,811 of RBNI01003265.1, forward strand.
GTTCCATGCACAATGGATAGCTACCCCCCTCTCTTGTACATCATGTTTGGCTTGGGCTACTTGGGATAGTGAACTTATATCTTTGTACCTACTCTCTCAACCTCTGTACCATCTCACTGGGTCTGCCTCATCCATTACTTATTTACTGAGAATCTCTCCTCCATCATGATCACCTTGATACAACCAGCCTTATCAGTTATTAAATATATGCTATGTATTTAACCACATCAATTGGAATGGTACTATCAACCCCTCCTTAACTGGCTGTACCTGTCAAAATTGCCCTTACTGATATCTGTACTCCTATTGCATAAGACTACATAGCATATTTGAATGCACATTATAGAATCCTATAGGTGAATCAGTGGACTGCATTGTAGTTTCCCCTTCTGCCCCACCAATAAGACCCCCCCTTCCACTCCTTTAATATTATTTCCCCCTTGACCACCTAATACCTCCTTCTCCTTCTATCTCACTATCTCTCTGATTTTGGCCAAACATATCCTGGATATCTTCTCTCTTCCAAAAACCTTTCTTCAAGCTGACATATGGGCATTGGCATTCCAGGACTTCCCTGACTGCCACTTATTATCTATGATCTTACTTACATTACATCAAGGTGTTTGCATTGGCTTTATGGATATACCATATGCTCAAACATATTGTAACTTACCTGCCATACATGCCTTTCCTCAGGCAATTTTAGACAATATTATAACTGAAATTACTGCAGACAGCATCACAGGCCTCTTCTCCCACCCTCCTTTCTAAAACTTTTGGGCTCCTCTACTGGGTATGGTGGCAAAGAAAGGTTCTGTCAAATGGTGCCACATTCACCACTTATTGTGGCCCTATAGCATGTCAGTCAATGATGGCATTTCACATGACAATTTTACTCTCAAGTACATAGCCTTTGACCAGGCACTCAACATCATATGATGACTTGATAGAGGGACCTTACTCTTCAAGTTAGACCTGGCCAATGCTTTTCAACATATCTTGGTACATCCAGAAGACTGGGAACTTCTTGGCTTCCATTGGCATGGTCTTTGCTATGTTCATCAGTTTCTTCCATTTGGTCTATGCTTATTGCCATTTCTCTATAATGTATTTGGGAAGATGCTGAAATGGCTATTCAAGCACCATAGTCTGGAAGACATCATCTGATACATTGATGATACACTAGGTGCCTGCCACCCTTCTCAGACATCAGCTCCACTGCAGCTCCTTCTATCAATTTGCCATACCATCAGTTTTTCAATATGGGACAAGAAGATTAAAGACCCCTTGATCTGTATCCTCTTTTTGAATATTGTTATTGATATCAATGACATGGAAGCACATCTTCAGAAAGGAAAAATCCAAGCCATCCTCACTATGATCTCTAGCTTCTGCAGTCATTCTAACTGAGTGACTGTTACAAAATGAGAAATACTCTCACTCATCGGTTTTCTCTCCTTTGCATATCATGTTATTCTATAAGATTAACCCTTTCTCTGCCACTTCATTGATATTTCACCCTCCATCACTCACCCAGACCACCACATTAACTTAACAGTAGACTTTTTTGCTGATCTCCAATAGTGGTCACAATTTCTTACATTATGGAATAGAGTTGTAATAATCTTGCCTTAGGAAGAAGTCACTGATGATTGGTTCTGGACAGATGCCAGCAGCACTTTGGACTTCACTGTCTTTTTTGATAGAGCTTGGTTCACTATCCCTTAGCTAGCAGAACTCAATTCTGAGAATATGAAATTTAAGGAATTGTATGCCATTGTAGTCACTGCTGCTACTTGGGGTCTATGCTAGCACTTTCAATGTATTCATGTGCATATAGACAACTAAGTGGTAATGTTATGTATTAACTTGGGCACCTCTCATAACCCCAAACTCCTTGAGCTACAATGCCAACTGTTGTTTCTAGATGCATCATATTCATTTCAGTTATGTGTATCATACATCCCCTCTCACCTCAATGCTATCACTGATGCATTGTCTCATCTTGATTTCTCCTACTTCTATACCCTTACCCCTCATGCAGATCAGACCCCTACTAAACCAGGTTCTCTCCCTACTATGGTTTTCCACCTCTTGCTATATTCTACCTATGGCTTGGTCTGGCAGGCTCTACATGACAGATATATTCCACCAGCCAATGTAGCTTCATCAACTTCTATACCACCAATAACCTCTATAACTTAGACAGTTCTCTTCTGCCAGCCTACAAACATTATTTGATTCTATAGATATCTACTCTGGCTCTCCAATGCCTATGCCCTGTTACCATCAAGGTATACCTCTCTACCATCCACTCTCTCCATATTGACATCAGTCTTCCTGACCCTCTGGATGGCTTGATTCAACTCCTCCAAGTTCTCTAGAGCATCAAACACTGGCTCAGTGAACCTCCCTCTTGACCATGCCTCCCTATCTCTATCTCTATTTTGGCATAGATTCTTCCTTTTCTCGACCTCTCTATTGAAAACCACCATAATTTTGCAGCAGCCATTACACTTGCATATTTTGGATTCCTATCCAAAACTGATCTATTTTGAAGAGACACCACTCTCTACATTGCTTGAGCACCTACTGGTGCCCTATGTGTCATCCTCCTCCTCTGAGCTCTCTTTCTCTCCTTTCCTGCTCTGCCTGATTCACTGCTTTTTCAATATACTGGTGATATCCCATTTTCTCATGCTTGGCTCTTATCTGGCCTATGGTCCCTCCTCACTGCTATCAGGCTCCCAGCATTGGTGTTTGCTGGTCATAGTTTTCATATTAGAGCTGTCTCTGATACTGCTAAAGCAGGGTTCTTAGATTATGAGATTCAAATTCTTGGGTGGTAGCATAGTGATACCTATTGACTAGATATTGAGATACTAAAATCCCACATACTTTACCTTATATCAGCTTTAGCATTATGTGCACCCAACACTCTCCAATTATAACACAGAATTGGTCCATGATAATCTGCATATGACATACTTACTGGTGTTTGATCCCAAGACTGCAGTAGTGTAGGATTCCATAACTATGATTAAGTCTTTGCCACCATGATACAGAATTGGTCCATGATGATCCACATAGGACATGTCTATTTTGTGCCTTGTCCTTAGACTGTGGTAGTACAGGATTCCATGACCATGGTTTGGTATGACCTACTATGATACAGAATTGATCTATGATAATCTGCATAGAATATGCCTTATGAGGTGAATCCCAAGACTATGGTAGTGCAGGATTCCATAACCATGGTCTGGCATCTACTCTTCAATCTATCTCTATTCTATTCTTTCACCTGCACAGGGCCCTTACTTATGGGCATATATCCTGGGCAGGCTCAATGATCATGAGCTAAGTTCCTAATCTCTTTGGGTTTGGTTTTTTGGAACTGACTGATGTAATGTATTTGAGACAGAAACATTCCTCATGTAAACATTCACTCAAATACACAAACTTATACTCATCTAATTTGTTATTATATATAATTTAGAATAAGGGTGGTAGCCATGAGAGGGCATGGGTTATCAAAGGAGTAAGATGGGAATTTAATGCCTGCACTATATCTAAATCACCACTATACCCAAGAACTATCCCAATAAGGAAATCAACCACAGATATCCAGCTTTGACTATTATACCACTAAATACCAAGGACCTCAGGAATCTTAGAACATTTTGTTACTTTTGACAAAGTAACTGAGGGCTCAAGCCAAACTATATCAACTCCCAACCTTGTAATTTGCCTCTATTGAGCTGGGCACATTACAATATTCTCATACAAAATAGTATTATACATATATCAATATGTTTCATTCTACTATAATGTACTTGATTATTAGTAAATGCAATCTTAGACTAGTTATTCTAACATATTATAGTACTTCATTTTTGAGCAAATATGAGTTCTTTTAATAGCTTGTGAAGCCAAATGGCTTTTTTTGTCACACTTGATAATACTTGGTACTCTGTCTGTATTGATAATATTACAACAGATGATTGCTTATATATTTGCTATAAAATGATAGATCCTTAGTCACCAATATAGAAGAGGTACTCAGTTATAGATCAGTGATCATCTAAATCATCTGCCCAATTGGTATCATACATACTAAATAGCCAGATTTCATTTCTTTTACTATTTCTTCTACTTAATTTAATGTTATCACTACTCAATATAAGCATATAGTATCCTGATCCCTTTAGATATCTGAAAATTCTCTTATTAGTACTCCAATACCAATTATTATAGTAAGAGAAATACTGCACTACCTTATTCATAGCATATGATAGATTAGGCCTCATTCCTAGCATGAGATATATAAGAAAACTTACTACTTGCTGATAGAGAATATTTTTGGTAAGCATATTGTCATCATTCTTGAGTATAGTATCCAGCTTCCTTAACTTCATAGAAGTATTCATAGCAGTAACAATGGGCTTTTTTTTTTTTTTTTTTTTTTTT
>RBNI01003266.1:0-16276 GCA_003990745.1 Jimgerdemannia flammicorona
TTTTTTTTCCTCTATAGGCCGGAGCCCCATTTATTAACTATCTAAAATCCTCATGCCATACCAGCAGCCACATTCTGCATCTCACCCCACCCTACTCTCACACTACAATTTCCAAACCAATAACAATCTAAGCACCTTTAGGATATGAGTTGGGACCTTACTGCCCGAGTAACTAGATCCTCCTACCCAGCCTGCCCCACCCAAGAGTGGGTATGGGTTGTGAGCCCCAACCATCTCAAGTACTTGGCATCTAGTGCACCTGGCCTACCCCTATTAGTGCCTCCCCATCTTGCCCATCTTGCCCATCTTGCCCGGTTGCCCGGTTGCCCATGTCATTTTTCCCATTTTGCCCATCTTGCCCATGTCGCCCGTCTTGCCGTCTTGCCCGTCTTGCCCGTCTTGCCCGTGTTACCCGCATCTTGCCCGTGTCGTTTTGCCCGTTTTGCCCGTCTTGCCCATGTCGCCCGTCTTGCCATCTTGCCCGTCTTGCCCGTCTTGCCCGTGTTACCCGTCTTGCCCGTCTTGCCCATCTTGCCCGTCTTGCCCATCTTACCCATCTTGCCCATCGTTTTGCCCGTTTTGCCCATCTTGCCCATGTTGTCCGTCTTGTCTTGCCCGTGTTGCCCATCTTGCCCGTTTTGCTGGTCTTGCCCTGTCGTTTTGCCCGTTTTGCCCATCTTACTCATGTCGCCCATCTTGCCATCTTGCCCGTGTTGCCCATCTTGCCCGTTTTGCCGGTCTTGCCCATGTCGTTTTGCCCGTTTTGCCAGTCTTGCCCATGTCGCCCATCTTGCCATCTTGCCTGTGTTGCCCATCTTGCCCGTTTTGTCCATCTTGCCCTGAAATTCTTGAAATCCTTGTAACTTGCTGAAACTAGAAGCTATGGCTACGCCGAAAAGACCAGGTGGGACTCCTATACCTAAGGGATGAGATACACCTGTCGGCGCTCCTTGGAGCCTATATTTGTGGCCTCCAAAACTTGAGAAGCTCACCATCCTGGTGGCTTAGACATGGAGCCAACTGTTTGGTCCAAGTGCCGAGAAGCCTTATTTGCCACGCAGTCATCGCAAAAGAAGTTCGGAGATGTATAGTTTAGCAATCCTTTTACTGAACTATTCCTCATCATCTATTCTAAGCTTGTCTGGCTGATGTGTCCTAACCGTTCATGCCATATATGCCAGGTGTCATTTGTCATTGCAGAGTGTGCCGATGTACTGTTCGGCATACCATCGATTGCATAAAGATTCCCTCTTTTCAACGCATATATTAATTCCTTATTGTTCTTTAGATCGATTACCATTACTCCATTCGGGCGTATGTTTACTCCTTTGTCTCCTCGGGCCATCATTCGTCCTATCAAGAAGAGATTTTTGCCTATATCCAGAGTATATAGTATGTCCGCAAAGGTGCCTGAGAGTTCTTTGACCTTTCTGTGCAGGTGTATTCTAACATTTCCTTTGCCCTAAGTATAGATTACATTGTTGTCACCTAGTTTGATAGGTATGGGATGCTCGAACTTCTCATATGTAAAGAACCATTCACAGTGCACTATCATATGTTATGTTGCACCGGAATCCATGAGCCAAACTTCTTCGCTGCACAAATTAGTGCTCATGCTTATATTTGTATGTTGGCAGCTCTCCGCCTCTGCGAAAAACATCCCGTCGCTGCTCTGATTGTTGGTGTCCATGACATTTGCCTGACCACGTTGGTCTCCCTTTTCTTTCTTCTTTAGATTACAGTCTTGGACGCAATGTCCAGGCTTATCACAGTAGAAGCACTTACTGCCAAACTTGGCGCATTGACCATCTTGTTGACCTCGTCCTTTACTTGGCTTTCCTTTGCCTCGACCACGCATGCCATAGAATGCTTTCTCGTCATAGTCTTCATTTGCACTGTTATTCTGCCTCGATTCATCATTTAATAGGCTTGTGATGACATGCTTGTAGTCCGAAAGCTTATCGGATTCCCGCATAGTGGATATGACCATGTTATATACATCTGGGAGGCCTCGTATAAGAGCCAGGACCTTGTCTTCCTCCCTGATGAGGTCCGCTGATGTAGAAAGTGAGTTCACCTGATTTGTCAGATTGTTGATGCAGTTGATATATTCCTGAATGCTCTCCTTGGGCATCATCCATAGGGTAAATAATTGTCCCTTCAGGTGGAATCTGTTGGATGCAGATGCTTGTTGATGATAGTCACGTAGGGTCTCCCAGGCTTCATTTGCTATCATAGCATCCATAACAAGTTTCATTTGCTCATTTGATAGAGTGAACATGATCTCCCTCAATGCCTTGCGATTCTTTGCTGAGTCATATCTCGTTGTTTGCACCTGTGGCTTCCAATAGTTCTCTAGACCACATTCCTCCAAGAGGTTCCTCATATGGTACGCCCATATGGCATAATCCTTACCATCAAAGACAGGAATCATCCTTCTTGTCATCGTAGCCACCACCAGAGGGACTGTGGTACCCACGCCGGTACCCATTCCACTTGTGTTACTTGCTGGGCTTAGCACTGCAGTACTTGAGCTTGGGCTTCCTGGGGTTGACATCTTCATATATTGTAGTATAGTGTATATTAAAGAGGTGTATATATTATCCGCTAACCAGGGCTCATAACCTTTGTTGTGAACTTTTGGAGGAATAGGAGAGAGGAAAAGAGAGAGATATTTATTGATCACTTAAGTAATGCACTTTTATGCATTTGTTGATGATATCACCCCAATGCCACTGCACCACAAATTATCTATATTGAGTTGTAACCTGTAATCTCAATAAGGAGTACCTTACAAATGGACAGAATCACAAGAGAAAGTCTTCAAAGACCTCAAAAACTGCATGACTACAGCACCAATCCTTGTGTGCTCCAATCTATAGAAGCCATTTATCTTATATATAGATACTCCCAAAGATGGCCTCAGAGCAGTTCTAGCCCAAGAAGGACCTGATCAATAACACTATATAATAGCTTATATAAGCAGAGCTACCAATTAGCAGCAGATGAACTATGGTAGCACCAAACTGGAATATCTTACAGTTATATAGGCAGTCACCCTGTTCAAGCATTACCTCATTGGAAAAAGGTTCACCCTGATCACAGACCATACAGCCCTCAAATGGCTATTCAACTACAAGAAACCTATCAGAATCTTAGTCTGCTGGATTCTTATTCTTTAGGATTACAAAATAACCATCATCCACAAAGCAGGGAAAGCTCACAACAATATTGATGCACTTTCCTGCCAGCCCCAATGAACCAGAAGAAGGATGTTCTGAGAAACTACACTCTAAAGGAAGCTCCTCAGATTATTAAGATACAAGAAGATCTCATTTGAAAAGAACACCAAAAAGCCCACTAAGGATAAGCAAATATAGAACAAAAGTTATGAACAATATGTATACCAGTATTGGCCCAATCTCAGAACATAAGTCCAGGATATACTCAAGAAATGTGATATCTGTCAGAAGTATCAAGGAAGGAAGAATTATCAAGCACTACTGCAACCAATCTTACTACCAGACAACATCCTTCAGAGATGGAGAGTAGATGTAATTAGACCTCTATCAGTTATACCAAGAAGAAATAAATATATTCTTATATTTGTGGAATATCTGACAAAGTGACCAAAGACTTTTCCAAAAGAAATTGCAGATGTCTTAACTATTGTAGGCCTTTTCCATAGACTCACACTCAGATATGGACCTCCAGAAGAACTTATCTCTGACTGAGACACAGTATTCATCAATAACATAATCATAAGTTATATCCAAATTCACAAGATTCACCTCAAATGGACCACATCATACCACCCCCAGACCAATGACCTGACAGAAAGAATGAACCAGACCATCAAGAAAGAACTTGCCCAAGTCAATCCTACCAATTGAGACCTCTGTTTACCTGAGATCCTATCAGAAATTTGGAATACCCCTGCTGCCTCTACCAAACAAAAGCCATTTAAAATGATGTTTGCCAAAGAACCAGAACTGCTGACCAAGAGAACCTCGGAGACCTTGTCAAGAAGGTAGAACAGTTCCATAATCAAGCCTGAACTCAGATTATCAAGGTCCAAGAAAAACAAAAGAAGTACTATAACCAGAAACAGAAGGATCAGGAGATCCAGATTGGAGATCAAGTACTGGTTTAGAGAAGCATAATTGAAACAAATTTTGCCACCAAATTGGAGCCCAAATGGAAAGGACCTTATCTTGTACACAACATCTGAGAAACCAGTATCTATTTAAGAAGCATGAATGGATGAACCCTCAGGACACTAGTACACATCAACCACCTCAAGATATACCTCTCCCTTCATGAACCAGACAATTGACCAGTGCCTCCAGACCCTTGTTCTGAGTTCATTTCAATCACTTCCAGTTTCCCTTCCACAATTTCAACAAGCCAATGAAAACCCCTTTCAGCAGATCCAGACCCATTAAGAGAACCTCACTTTGGTCAGACAATTACTATAAGTCCACTAGCTGCAGGCCTACTATGCAATTGGGGAACAGTTGCAGAACCTTCCAGCAGCAGATCTGATCTACATCAGTAACTCCACTGGCCTCACCCAGAAAAATACTACTGCTGTAGACAGATTATATACAATTTACAAACGAAATGTCCCAGCATTAACACAAGCACAATTCCTGCTGAATAACATTCAAAACATGAACCCCACCACCTACTAGAGCATTATCAACCATGTCGAAATCCTGTTTTCAGAAGAAGAAGAAGAATCTATTAAATGGAATAACTCTGATCCAAATGAAGATACTGATTCAGGTATTGATGCTGAAGATGCTTATGCACATTGGAATGATGACTAAAGGATTGTCTGAGAGCAGACCATCCTTTAGTGGGGGCTGATATGATGAGCAACAGAATTGTACCACCAAAATCATAAATTAGCCACATACTATATCTAGGGTACTAAGCAACCAAGACTGCTTTACTGCACCAATCTGTATATTTAGCCAGAGATACCAGAAGCAGTATGTTTATCCATATCCTCAAGGTACACCATACTCTCAAGAGACACTGTACTCTTAAGGTATACTGTACCCTCAAAGAATACTTGCCATAGTTAGCAATCTATAGTTAGCAACATAGTAACCAGATAGCAACCACAACTATATAAAATACCCCAGAGACAAGAGTGAATAAACCTCAGTCTGAAATTGAAGCAAAAGACAAGTCTGCCTACCATACTTCAAGAGGAACTCTATAGCCACTGCTAGGAGATTGTGAGCTTATTTTCCCACTCTAGTTCACTTTTTGATACAAAGAACGAGTCTGAAATACAAATACCAAAGAAACCTCTAAAGATTGAGCATTGGTCCCCTTTCCACTCTGGTCCACTTTCCGATACAAAGCCAAAGATTTGCTGCCAAGTTTGAGAAAGAACTTCACTACATTTTGAAGAGAAACCCACTGCTTAAGGAATAAGCCACACTATTGGTTTGCTTGCCAGATAAGTCTGAAGAATCTGAGTTAGCCACCAATTTCAAGTAAAGGACTTTGCCACTGTTTCCAAGTTATCTGCATTTCCAGAAAGCCAAAAAGAAAACCACCTTGCTCAAGCCAGTTTCTGATGCAACTTCACAGTGATTTATCATACAAATGAAGTCAGTCTTTGACATAACTTTACCAAGAGACCCTTTCCCAAAAATGGCCATTTTCAAGAAGAAGTCTGCTGATTCAGAAGAATCTGCAACATCTGAGTTATCTGAGTTATCTATACCACTTAAGTATTATTCCCAGAAAACCTGATTCAGAAGAATCTGCCACCAGTATAATTCCCAGTAAGCCACTGTTTTAGGAAACCACCATACTATACAGAGATCATCTGTCACCCAAGAAGGAATGCTGCCAAATTGCCAGACTATCACATATAAGAAACCTGGGCTACACAAGATCATTATGCCAAGATCATCATACTATATATGAAATTCTACCAATTCCCAGATTGAGCCAAGAAGGAAAGACACACAAATTGCCACTACACTCAGAGAACTGTCCCAATAAGGAAATTGATACCCAAATCGACTACTATACAATTAGAAGAACTACCATTATATTTGGATTGACTATTATACCACTAAACACTAATAAGGACCTCAGGAATCTTAGAACATTTTGTTGCTTTTAACAAAGTAACTAGGGGCTCAAGCTAAACTACATCAACCCCCAACCTTGTAATTTGCCTCTATTGAGTCAGACATGTTACAATAGATATATCCAGTATACTATATTTAGTTATAGCCTTGAATATATATAAATGCTCTTTATACTAAGTATATTATAATCTCAGCTATAAGAATAAAGTAATATTCTTATTATAAATCCTCAGATCTAACTTGTATGATTCTGAGTCTGATTAACTTAGAATATAAGTATGGCCATTTCTATCTATTCAAGAACCCAAAAGTAATATTCAAACTCTGCTATACCAGATAACTTAGAATTCAGTACTTTCTCAAGAACTCATAACTTAGAGCTAATAGTCACTATTGATTATCTGCAATATATTAATTCTATTAGTAAATAGTTTTATTACAATTTGGTAGAAGTGAATTGTTACTCCTAACCCACAAGCAATCTTTCTTCAAGAATTTATTATAGACAATCAGAACTGATCAATATTGTCAATATTATTAGTAATAGTCAAGATGAATCTTCACTGTAGATACTCTTCAGACTTAAGCAGAAGAATCTAATAAAATCATTACTAAGTAGATCAAAACCCATACCAGCTAAGAGAAGTTTGACAAACTCAATAATGAAACTATCTAAAAAGTATTCAATACCTTCCTCATACTCAACAAAGAAGTTCTCTATACTTCCAAACTTAAGGAGAATTTCAACAAACTAGTTGATAGCTACTTCTATAAGAAATATACCTGAGAATCCATTGAGGCTACAACCAAATACTTTCTGAACTACCTCTCAAACAATTGCTACTACAAAGCCAAGATCTTTCTGAACTACAAAGGATACTACTCCTATCAAAAGAAATCTCACTTCTATTATCAAATTCTTTGCACACAAGTAAGAATAATCCAACAATATAAACTACAATTTGTCAGGCCCAGTGAAGTCCCTGCCACATCATCTAGACCTAGGAGAATAATTAAAGACACACCTGAACTAGACATTAGTGGCTCTAGCACTATTACAGAACTACTACTGAGAATATCAAGCTTACTAAAGATCACAGCAGACCAAATAGTTACTCTATCAAAACTACTAGTCTACAGGCTTACTTATCTCAGTAATATTATAAAAGAATTAAGTCTAAACCATAATCAATACACTATAACAATAGAAGAAGATGAAACTCAACCATCTTATCAAATAGATAACAGAGACAGCAAAATGATATCACTAGATGATAAGATAGCAGTATTGGCTGATCAAATAGCCATACTTACTCAAGTCCTTTGCCTTAATATTAAAGCAAACAAGCCAACAAAAGGACTCCACCTCACTCCATTCAAAGGCAAAGTAGACCAAGTAGTAACATTTATAGAACAAGTTGATATAAATTATTATACTAATAGATAGAATAACAACTAGAGCCCAGATAGTATTCTTGATAATAATATATACTATGAGATTAAAGATCTCTATATAACTGCAAACTCATAAATAGAAAAGGTTATCACACACTTTACAGGAACAGTAGTTCAGTAATAGTATAATTTATAAGTAAACTCTCTTATCTGAGAAACCTGTATCAAAGTTATCACAAGTAACAGAGATAATGATCACTCTGACTATAAAGTCTATCTAGCTACTATAGGCCTAAAAGAGCTAATTATCCAGCAGTTCTAAAGCTCTGCTCATATTGCTGAAGCCAGAACCAAACTCAAGAACCTATAATTCTACAATAATAGAAAAGAAGACCTCAAAGCATTTGCTACAAGATTAAAAACTCTTCTGTACACTATTGGAGTAGAATACAGCTAGTGAGAGCAGACCATAAATGAAACCCAAGCTGCCTATTTCTTTAATACTATTTCTGGATAGCTATCAGAGAAAATCTATAAATAAGAATAACTCTATAATTGCCTATATGAGCAATAGTATTTAGGATAAGCTGTTATCCAAGCACATACCATCCTTGCAGCCCAAAGGCCAAGAGATAACAGAATCAACAATAAAGAAGATAAACAATATCAATTTAAGAAAAAGTATGAACTCTGAAACAAGTCCTTAAGACTATAAAGAGAATTTAAGAAACTGTCTAATAAGGAAATAGAAGAACTTATAAAGAAGAGAGCATATTTTCCTTACAAAAAGAGAGAATATATATCTCATAAATGTCCTGATAAAAAAACCAATACCAATAAAGAATTATCCTCCTCACACACTATCACTATGATAGGAGATGACTCAAAAGAAATCTCTGAGAAAATCAAGATCAAGAGATTCTACATTATTATAAAAATCTCAGATAAGATACATAAATCTGATGCTGGCTATGACCTCTACTCCAGTATAGAAGTAACTATTGAACCAGATAAGTAAGTAACTATTAGTATAGATATTGAGATAGAAGTCTCCAAAGGAACCTATATCTATCTCATAGTAAGGAGTAGTTCAGCTAAAGAAGAGAGACTCTGTATAATTGGAAGAGTTATAGACTAAGAGTTCAAAGATAAGATTAAGGTCTTACTATATAATACTGAACAAAAGGCTGTCAATATCACATGTGGAAAATAAATTGCCCAAGCCATCATTGAAGTAATATACAATGACCTCAAAGTAGAAGAAATAAAGAAACTATCACTCTCTGATAAAAGAGAAGAAGCCTTTGGATCATTAGAGAAGCACTTTAATAAAGCTAAAGAGAAACCAAGATACAGCAGATTGTCTATATTGAAGAATCTTCAAATCAGAACCAGAATAATACCAGTATATTACTGATAAATATATTCCTATAAGACAATACCCATATAGAATCAAGATGAACTATAAGAGAATATATCACATATATTCTTGAATTCAAGAGATATAAGCCAATGATTCCAGAATGATGAGATGAGAAAATCAAGAACATCAATGATGAAGATGGAGAAATATAAGATTGAGAAGAAGAAACTATCTTAGAAATAATTATCACTTAGTAAGAAATCAATATAGAATATATATATCTTCAAGGAAAGATCAACGGAAACCCTTATTGATAGTAAAGCAAGCAAATACTATCTTAATCAAGAAACTGCTTAGAAATTCTACCTTAAGATGTAAAGAAATTCAGAAGGAAACATGGTCACTTTTGAAAATAGAATAATACAGAAACTCTCCAAAATATATAAGAACACACTTCTATAACTTGGAGACTACACTACAAGGTAGACTTTCTATATTACACATCTTTCTGGACATAACCTCATTCTTAGAAAATTCTGACTTATATAGAAAAACTCCTATATTGATTGGTGAACCAATATGATCTCTCTGAGAGATATCAAGTTACAATCTGAGTATACTAAGAAGAAATAAAGGCCTAGATGTAATGTTATTTCTGCTATTCAGATATAGAAACTGATTTAGAAATAAGATCAGTATATCTACATATGTACAGTTAAAGAGACTCTAGAAGAAGATAATAAAGAGCTCTCTGAACTCCTGAAGGATAAAGATAATAAGAAAGACAATCTCTAAGAACTTCTTAAGGAATATGAAGATGTTTTTCAAGAATCTCAAGAACTACTACTAGTTTGAGTAGTAGAACATAACATTGAGACTATTCCTAATTCAAACCCACCCTACTGTAGAATTTATCAATTAGCCCAATTTAAGCTAGAAATTCTCAAGAAATAACTAGTAAAATTGACAAGCAAAGGTCTCATCTGTTCATTAAAATTACTATATTATATACTAATTCTCTTTGTCTATAAGAAGAATAGAAGCCTCTATACTAGCATTGATTATCAAGTACTCAATAAGATTTCAATTAAGAACTGATATATACTTCTAAGAATCAATAAACAACTTGACTAAGTATACAAGACTAAGACCTTCTCACTCATTCATCTTATATCTAGATATGTACTACCAAATTTATATCAAAGAAGAAGATATCTCTAAGATAGCTTTTTAAACAAGATTTGGATATTATGAATTCTATATAATACTATTCAGTCTCACCAATACACTAGTAATATTCCAAACATTGATAAATGACATCTTTTGAAAATATCTTGGAGTATTTATTCTGGTCTACTTTAATGATATTCTGGTATATAGTATAAATAACATTATTTACTAACAATATCTATAAATGGTTTTTGATATACTCTATGAATATAAGCTTTTAGCAATACCATTTCTTCAAGAAGAAAATTGAATATCTAGGTTATATTATTTCTGAAAATAGTATTACCATCAACCCTAAAAAACCCAAGTAATCTGCAATTGGCCTGTTTCAAAAACCCTCAAGTCTATAAGAATTCAATAGACTAGTAGGATATTATAGGAGATTTATTCAAGGATTCTCTACCATTACTCTCTCACTTAGAAGTCTTGCTAAGAAAGATACTATATAATATCAAAAAGAATAGACAGAAGAATGTATCACAGCAATGAATACCCTCAAAAGAATACTGACAAATGTACTAATTCTGATTAGTTCTGATCTAGAAAAACTCTTTGTGGTCACTACTGATGTCTCAAATATTGCTATTGAAGCTGTTCTGACTCAACAAAGTATCCAATTACCTAACTGTCTCAGAAACTTAATGAATATGAAAGAAACTATACTATATAAGATAAAGAACTCCTTGCAGTCATCTAATATCTACAAATATAGAGATACTTCCTCTTTGGTAAAATATTCACCTTAAGGACCAACTATAAAGCTCTCTGATATATTTAGATATAGTCAATTTTTACACTGATGGATGCAGATCCTTGCACTCTTTGATATCAAAATCAAGCATATTGCTGAAACCAAGAATGAAGTAGCCGATATACTCTTCTGAAATATCCAGAAAGATGACCTTATTATAATTAGTAACATTGTTATTAGTCTATTTAAAGAAGTCAAGAAGGAGTATATCAAAGATACCAATATATAAGAAATCATCAGTCAAATCTTTGAAAAAGGTAACAATATTATAAAAATAGTCTACAAGAATATATCTGTCCAAAATAGATATATATACCTTAATACTATAGGAATCTAGGTCTCAGATATCTCTATCTATTTACAAATCCTATAAGAACTATATGATATACCTAGAGTTAGATATATGAGTTTCAATAAGATATATCAATATATTGCCCAAGACTTCTATTGGTCCAAAATAAAATCTAAAATCAAGAACTACATTATATCCTGCAATGTCTGCTAAAGGTATAAGCTCAGCAATCAGGTACTAGCTGGTACCCTACAACTACTATCAATATTTACTCAGAATTGAGTCTACATTGGAATGGACTTTATTGTCCAGTTGCCAAAAACTAGAAGAGAAGAGATGTGATTGTTATTTTCATTAATTATCTCAGCAAGCATACTTACTTTATTATAATAACCACTATTACAACAGTACCAGAAAATGATACAACTGTTTGTTGATAATATATTCTACCTTCATAGACTACTCTCAGCAATTATCTCAGATAAAGATATAAAGTTTATAAGTAATTTTTAGCAAGCACTCTTCAAGAGCTTAGGAGGGCAATTGAAAATATCTACAGTATATTATCTGAAAATAGATGGTCAGACAGAAAGAACAAATCAAACTCTGAAGCAGATGTTTAGTATCTATTATAGCTATAAGTAAAATAATTGGAATAAAAAGCTAACTCTAGCTAAATTTACAAATAATAATAGGTCAAGTACAAGTATCAAAATAATACCATTTTACTTAAATTATAGATAATACTGATAGACATCTATAGTTACCATCTAAACTATAGTACCTATAGTATAAGAAATTACTGATACTATATAAGGTAATATCCAACAAGCACAAGATGTCCTTATAGAAGTACATAGAATATAATAATATATACTAATAAAAATAAAAGAGAAGTCATCTATAAAATAGGAGAATAAGTATTACTCAGTACTTGGCACCTAATCTTGAGTAACACAGACCTCAAAAAGAAGCTTAGACCCTGCTATATTAGACTATTTAAGATCTTTGAAAAATGCAGATCTGTTATATATAAGTTAGATCTCCCAGTAATACAAAGAAGAATTTACCCAGTATTTCATATATCTCAGCTTCAGCCATATACTTTAAACATCTTTAAAGAAAGAACTATACTATCTTCAGATTTAGTAATTGTTGATTAGTAACTAGAATATAAAGTTAACTATATTCTAGATTACAATGATTGCTAATTTGGATGAGCTGCCAAGCCCACCCAATACTATCTCATAAAATGAAAAGAATATCCTAAATATAATACCACCTGGAAAATAGAAGATAATTTATTGCTAAATGCAAAAGAAGCAGTAACTGAATACAGAAATCTGATGTAATGAAATTCTGATAGAATTTTCAAAAGACAGTCATATCCCTAAATAATCTTATAAAGAGAAGTATAAATATTCTGAATAATTCTATATAGACCACCCACTTTCCCCCAATATGAGTACCTAATAACAATACTAAGAATAAGTCAAAAACAAGATTACTACTACTATTCTAAGAGCAATTGAATACCAATAAAACTCTACTGATCACCATCTGTCAATATTTGAATCTCTGGAGACTCTGATCTAAATAAAGCCCAATAATATCTTAGAAGAATATAATATTTCCAGATTTTTCACAGCTAATAAGAACTTAAGAAGTACTATAAGATAGAATTTCTCATCTATCAATAAGCTATCCTCAGTACTGCTAAACAACAAGTCTGTCATTTCATTGACAACTACACCTATATAGTTACCAAGAGACTCTATATTATTTTCTATATCTGATCTCAAGTCCTCAACCATCTTCATGGAGTATTCTCTAAAAACATTATCAATTTGAGTGATAAATAATAGAGTGAAATTGTTTTTCAAGTAGTCTAGTATACTGTCCTCCAGTTTAATAAATATTTGAAGTTTAGTGCTGAGTCTAATAAGTAGACTTAAGCAAAGTAGAGAAGGATATAATGAATCATTATAAGTCTCTGAAATTTCCTATAGAAATTTCTATAGTTACTTAAAGTAGTATAATAGTATATAGATATATCCAGTATATCATATTTAGTCATAGTCTTGAATATATATAAATAATCTCTGTACTGAGTATGTTGTAACCTTAGCTCTACTTTCTCTATACATAAGAATAAAGCAGTATTCTTATCCCAAATTCTCAGATCTGACTTGTTAATAATTTTGAGCCTGATTAACTTAGAATACAAGCATGGTCATTACTACCTATTCAAGAATCCAAAAGCAATATTTAGACTCTGCTATACTAGACAACTTGGAACTCAGTACTTTCTCAAGAACTCAGAACTTAGGGCCAATAGTTACTATTAATTATCTGCAATATATTAATTCTATCAGTATATAGTTTTATTATAATATTAAAGATTATTAACTTAAAGAGTACCATTACTATAATATTAAATATATACTGTTATATTTACATAACAGCAGCAGAATTTGTAAGCCAATCTGATATAAGAAAAGATAAAGAATTATTAAAAGTCTATAAGCTATTACTGAACATATCCTTTAGGAAGTGACTAGACATCCTGGACCCTTACATGGGAGCTAGTCTCTTATATCACTGTCTTATTACGAAATCAATAGAGGGATCCTGTTGTATCAAGATGTCAATTGTATGTATCTGGCCTGTCGACGCAATCAATTGTTGGGAGTGATGATTAGCATCGCCAAAAGCTGGGAAAACCAAATCTCAATCGAAAATAGAAGTAAAATTATCAATTGGGCACTAGTATAACAAAGATCTATGTCATAGTACCATTCCTCAGCTATAGCGAATTTGTTGGTTGGAAAAGCACTATCACTTATCATCTAATATACACACCGGGAATGCTGGATGAGGTGCTGAAGGCTGGAGTGATAGTTGGGGAGGTGGTGGTATCTATGGTGCATTGCCTAAGATGGGACCCCAGGGTGGTGCAGCTGCTGGTGAAGGGGGTGCCTATAGTGATAGCAGTTGAGATGAGGAGGAGGGTTGAGGAGGTGATGGCTGAGTATGGTGATGTGGTGGATATTGGTTTTCAGATTTGGGAGGGGACCACCATCAGGACTGGAGATGTTGACATCAGGATTCGATTGCCAGGGAAGGAGGCTACAGGGAAGATGAGTGACTGGCTGGCAGTGATACTGTGGGGGGCTTTCAGCTGTTGAGTGTCAAGGGTGAGAGAAAGTGAGGAGGAGAAGGAGGATCTACTGGAGGCTCTGGAAGAGATGAGTGGGGCTGTCGAGTGGAGGGCAAAGGCCTGGAAGAAATATGAAGAGTCAACGCACTTGGAGATTGTAGAGGGAAAGCATATCTGCACTGACAAGAGGCAGTAGGAGTGAGCCCAGGGGTGCAAGAGACAGAGGGAGCTTTTGGCAAGTATGAAAGGAGGGGTGAAGAAGAAATTGGATGGGGCTGAGGAGTCTGAAGGTGTCAAAGCCAGTGTTTGGACTAGTAAAGAAGGAGAGAAGGTGGAGGCGAACAAGAAAGGGGCTGGGAAGGTACTGGGCAAGGACCCCTATACTGATGGTATATTCAAAGTTTGGGAGCAGAATTTGGATGGCACCCCCCCCCCCACTTATCAGGAGGGGCCCGGGGGGAAGAGAGGGGCAGTGGAGGATGTGCTGATGCAGGGGGCCCAGTGAGTTCACTTTGGGGTCCCAGATGTAGCAAAAGGGGGCCAGGTGGTGGCAGTTGGTGAGGATGAGCTGGTGGATGTCCCAGAGGAGGAGTGGGATGAGGCTGCTAGTATAGGAGTAGATACCATGATGCTAGATGCCAGGCAGCCAGGGACTCCTGGAGGAAAGGAGGTGGGGAACCTGCTGTAGATGAGCAAGATGATAGATAACCTTGCAGCTGTGGAGTTGGGGGAAGTTGACCTGTAAGTGATGCCTGAGGAGCATTGGGCATGGATTCTGCATGGAGACAGGGTGGTGGAGGCACTGAAGGTGGAGATTCTTGCTGTTTTCCTAGAGGAGGAGGGATACAAGGTTCATAAGGTGAGAGAGGTGGAGCTGGCAGTAGTTACTGGTGAGCAAGCTGCCTACTATTGGGCAGAGCATCATGGTTTGCAGCTCTGGCAGGAGGCCTGTCTGGAGTATCATGAGGACTTTGAAGAGAAAGAAGATGAGACAATGGTTGAACTTCTGGGGGGGTTGGAGGCACAGGAAGCTGAGAAGAGAGAACTTGCTGCAGAACATGGCTTGGACTTGGTGCAAGAGGACTTGAATGTGGATTTGTAGGGATGAGATCAATAAATAACAGTATTTCTTATGAACAGTACAATTAACATTTTCTCTCTGAATGTGAATGGGCTACAGGGATCTGGGCAGCATAAGAACATTTTTACTTGGCTCAAGGGATTGGAGGCTGATCTCTTTTTACTGCAGGATGTATGGTGTGAGGATGAGGATAATTGGGTGAAGTGGACTAGGGAATAGGGTAGGGCTATGGCTTGGTTTGGCAAAGTGGCAATTCTGATAAAGAAGGGTAGAGAGATTTGGGAGGAATCAGGAGCTGGGGTGATCACTTGGTCTGGAGAGAATGGTATCAACCAGGGTGGGAATCAGTTAGGGTGGGCTCCTGCTACTGCCCTGCAGCTAGGGGTGAGAGGATTGTATGGATTAAGGGGCTGCTGGAGGAGGGTATTCTCTTGGAGGAAGGAGTCAATGTTCTTGGTGGTGATTTTAATATGGTGTGAGATCTATGTCTGGATAGAACTGATGGAGAGAAGAATGCAGGTGGGAGAAGTGGTGGTCTGGATGCATGGGAGGAGGTGGAGAACCTTAGCTCCTTAGGGGATATGGACAGAATACAGTGGGGCAATGCCAGGGTCTACACTCATTGGGTGAATGGGTTAGACATGAGGATTGACTGGATCTGGTATACGGGGGCGGTGGGAGGACTTGAGCGACAGACTGGAGGGGGGGGTGGGAAAGGAGTGGCTCACGCTTGGCTGGGCACTGGCCATTTGGGTAGGGTTGGCCAGACACTGGTTATTTGTTTTCGAGGAGGGGAGGAGACTGGGCCTGGAGGTCTGGCTGAGGCGGTGGCAGAGTCTTATGGAGGATACCTTGATGGGCTGGTGGCTTGGTTGGGGGATA
>RBNI01003267.1:0-16274 GCA_003990745.1 Jimgerdemannia flammicorona
AAAAAAAAAAAAAAAAAAAAAAAAAGAGACCCAAAATTTACCAGCCATTTTTGGAAAGCCCTCCACGCGCACCTTGGAACAAAACTTGCACTATCTACAGCCTTTCACCCTGAAACTGATGGCCAAACCAAAAGAATGAACCGAACTCTGGAACAAATGCTAAGAAACTATGTTTCCTACAGACAAGATGATTGGCATGAACACCTTACTGCAGTCGAGTTTACCTATAACAACAGCAAGCAAGCCTCTCTTGGAATGACCCCATTCTTTGCCAACACTGGACAAAACCCAAACACTCCTCTGACACTCATCCGAACCACTGAAGAACCCTCCACAGTCAAAGCTATTGAAGAATTCTTACTCCAAATGCATAATCTAAGCCAGATTGCAATTGAGAATTTATCGCGAGCTCAAGAACAATAGTTACAGTATATTAACCAATATTTCCGAGAAGAAACCTTCGATATTGGAGAAAAAGTTCTATTAGACATCCGAGGATACCGTGTTGACAACCTCAAGTACAGACCATCTACAAAGCTGAACAGCAAGTTCATTGGACCATTTGAAGTCATTTCACAAGTCTCTCCAACCTCCTACAAATTGGCACTACCAGACACCATTAAGATTCACCCAGTCTTCAATGTCCAATATCTCAAGCGATATAATGACAATGATGATGAACTATTCCCGAACCGAACTACAAAACCACTTGCACCTGTCATTATTAATGACCAGGAAGAATACAAAGTTGAACAAATCCTCAACAGATGTGGCCACAAGAACCACCCTGAGTACCTCATCAAATGGAAAGGTTATCCGATCTATGATGCAACATGGGAACCCAAGACTAATCTCCAGAATGTTACCAACTTAGTTCAGGAATACGATTCCTTAAACAACTGAACTCCGAATACTTCTACACCTATCAGTACATAACATACATTACCCTTCTGAACATTATAATTATCACGAACCTAATCAAGAACTCAGCAAGACAGAACAAAAGAATACCAACTCTCTGGAAAAATAGCAAAACTGAAAGCAAGCCTATTCTCCCTGTACCACTGGTGGGAAACGAGACATAGACATTTAAGAAGATTCCTTAGAGGAAATTCTCCAGCAGTGAATGACGTCAGAATCACTTCTGGCGCACAGCATTGAACATACGACCCTTTAACGTATGAATTCAACGCGTTAGACAACTGTACTACGAGCATGCCACTTTCTGAAAAAATGGACTTTACCGGACTTTTGACCTCCTAAATGGTGTAACAATACTAGAACAAAATTAGAAGGCCCCGACAAGGATGTCAAAAGCTAAGAAGGGGAGAGTTGTAAGCGCACAACCTCCAAGCTATAGAAATCACACATCACCCTCTCAACAAGCCACAGAAATCACACGTCACTCTCTCAACAAGCCACTGAAATCACACGTTACCTCTGAACAAATCTGGAAATCACCTATATGATTATGAAGCTGAGTCAAACAGAAGTCATAGCACACAAAGCTGAGTCAATATGAAGTTACAGAACACAAGGTTCACACAAATGGAATCTTACCAATCAAGAACAGATGCATATATACTGAGCCCTGAGACACGTCAAAACAGAGAACTAAAACAAATAACAACCACAACTTCCAAACATACAAACATGACCACCGAGATCTACAACCGCATCCGTGCTGACATTTGGAATGCCATTGTCAACCGAGCCACACCCCCTCTGCCCCTCATGAATATCTATAGCCTTGCACCCCTCTACTTCGTGGAAGCCCAATGGAATGCCCTGAACATGCTTAACGAGGCCCACCAGATCAGACAAATCTCAAGCTACTACCAGATTGGCTGCCTCCTGGAAGACATGGTCGAATACCACCATGATACAGACATTACCCAGATGTCTCAACACCAAAAGCTCATCGCCCGCAAACATCGAGAACTCTTCTACAAGTACAGCACCTTTATTCCCCACCTCCAAGTTACTACCAGCAAAATGGTTGCTACTCTGTCCTATGGCCAAATTGATGATATGATACAAGAACTCAACTACAAGTATCTCAAATACGTTCAGACTACCGACAGAACCTTCCCGCACCCTGACGACCACATCCTGCAAATGCCCCAAGTTGGATACGCTATAAAGGATATCTACAATATAATCAACTTTGATGAAGACGAAGCGAAGACAATAATCCCTCTGATGCTGATATGACCTCAAGCCAAGGATCTCTACCAACCCTGATCACACTGCCAACCTTGCCGATGAACTTACAACAGTTCATAACTACATACGAGACTTATTGAGACAATGACCACTGGCATGAATACTAACCTGCATTCACCCCTGATTACTTCAACTACAATGAAGAGACTGGAGAACACAACCTGTACCTCCAGACAACCCTTGAGATTGAACCAACAACTCCACTACCTGAATACGAGTGACATGAACCACAGCTGCCAGCTTACTACAACCCCATGACTCATAGTGCTATAACCTATAGAAGGTATGCAGATAGCGAATCTGATGAAAGCGAAGACAATACACCCCTCCTTCACCCACCAACACCTTATCCAGCATATGAGACAGATGATGCTATCCTGTGGGATGGAGATGAAGTCCCAATGTATTATTATCTCAGCGAACAAGGAGAAGTAATCTGCAAACCACTCTTCCTAGATGACTACTTCATCAGAGATGATGTTATCGATGGTGATATCATCAAAGACTATCCAGATAGTGCCTAAATCTATAAATAGATTAGCAGTCATAGTATAGTTAGATTAGCCTTGTACGACGTGACTGTGAACTGACTCAGCAGTCAGATGATCTCTTGACATGTCAGATCACACTTGTACTATGTAACTGCACTCCGACTCAGCAAAGCACTTAGTACTATATTCATATCTAGTATAGTCTAGATAGCCCCTCACTAGTATAAATACCCCCTCCTCCAGACCTCAGAATCTCAGACTCGAACACACAAGAACATTCCTGAACACTTCCCCACAATATCTCTTCACACAACTACTCCACTATAGCAATATCATGAATAGCAAATAAATCTATTTAATAACCCACAAACCACTCTTAAGTAAATCCACTCCCCGTTAGGTCCTACTCCTAACCTCATCACGAAATTTCCTAATTGGGTATTGTCTACAGTGATACGCCAATTCAACTAAGCTGGTCTTAGTTTCTTGAACTTCCTGAAATACAAAAAATCCTGAATATCCAGAACTAGTCTGAAAAAGGACTTTGGTTGAGATATCAACCTGATCTTGAAATCAATAAGTGTAGAGGACATACTCCATATGAAATTGATCTAGACCATAAGAAAACGGTCTTCCAGAATATCCAGAACTTCCAGAAAACCCTTCCAGAACTATGTAACGGTTACCCTAAAAAGCAACCCTCTTACAATACTTAATATCAAGAAAAGACAAGAATGTTCTAGTAGTGTCTGGGTGCTGAGAGAAGATTTCTAAGCAAGTAGAAGGTGGCAAAACATAGTAGAATATTCAAGAAATAATAAGAAAAGACTAACTAAAAGATGCAAAAATATTCTAAGACTAAAATATGACTATGAAATTATTACAGATAGATTACTATTATCAAATTCTTATATGTATTATCTATTTAATATATTATTATTTAAAATATTATTCTCTAAATATAGATATATTATCATATAGACAAAAAGATATAAGATATTATACTATATTGATATAAGATATCTAATATATGTAATAAGTCTAAAGATTAGATAGATATAATATAAATAAGATAGATTTAGATTATTAGAGATTAGATAAATATAATATAGACTAAGTAGATTTAAATTATAATATAAATATTTATTAAATTATAAATAGAATATATAAATAATATATTATTTTATATATTACTTATAAAATTTAATTTTTGATTTTTAGAAAAATAAATAATTTTTTTTTTTTTTTTTTTTTTTTTTTTTTAATATTTTTTTTTTTTTTTTTTTTTTTTTTTAGATATATATCTCATTGAGTAAGAGTGTTGGGATGGCAACTTGATATGTCAACATGTGATTATACCATTCTATGAGATTTATATCATTTATTAGTAAAGTATGAAATATGCAATCCATGCAACTTTAATAAAATATCCCCTCTTTATAACATAAATAATGTTCTGAGATATGTGTATAATGATATAAATGATTTTTTTTATATCATTTTCTACATTAGCTAATTTAAGTCCTTTTTGATATGTATTTATATATTTTTGTAAATAATGTATATATTTTTTAATTTTAATAAGATTAACAGAGACTAAGACTTAGAAATATTATACTTAATTCTAGTTTATGTATAACTATAATTAATTGTGAATATTATAATTAAATAATATATATATTATATATATCTATAATACTTCGTTTTTACTACTCTAAAAAATTCAATATATATATATAATTGGGTTCACAATAGAATCTAGATATAAAATACATTTGTGATTGAGGTTTTTTATAACTTCTTGAATTAGTGACTTCTGTACTTTCAAATCTTTTTGAACAGATAGAATTTATGTTATACAATAATTTTCTGTTTTGCATTTTTCCTTACATTTTCTTCTGAATCTTCTCTCTAAAGATTTCTTTCTTTAAGTATTTATTTAAAGTCCTTTGATTTACTGTACAGTCTAATGTTATCATATTTTGATAAAAATATCACTTTTTGAATAATATTATTAAACTTTTAGTTCTCATAAGTAACTATTTTCCAGCAGATCTAAGATTCATCTTGTGAGCAAATTGAGCATCTGATATATATATTAAATATTGACTAATATTAAATATAAATACTACTGTACAGTTGGAATAAATAATATTGAAAATTAAAATAGCTTTATTTTAATATAAATATATATACCTGAGCTCTTAGATCATTTTCAGTTCAATAATCTTTCTTAGCTTTTTTAATTTCAAATAAACAATAAGCTTCTTTTAAAGGCTTTGAACTCTTTATATCTTTATATTATCTTTCAGTTATAGCCAGTCTTCAAAAAGTATCTAGCAGAAAGTCACTAACTATTATACTAAAACCTCTACTTTTTTGCTTAGAGAAAATTTTCCTTTTGGTCCTTTTCTATAGTTTAGATTATCACTCATATTGAAAGTAGTCTCATTATTTGTAATTAAAATATATTATCATCTAAGAGGAATATTGTTTGATAATATTTGAAAATTATATCATATTAAACTATAAATTATTTCTAGTCAGCTATCTGCTTTAAAAATTATCTATAGGATACAATAATATTATCTCTTTTATAACTATAAATATAGAGTTCTTTGCTTAACATACTCTATCTTTAGTATTTATCTTTTTATTATATTTTTATGAATTTTTGTTAATTTAACTAATATTTAATAAATCCCTTCTTCTAAACTTATTTTCTTTTAAATAAGATTTTACTATAAGTTTAATATTTTATCTTTAAGAAAAATTTACTTCTTATATATCTTTCTTACTAAAAAATAGAAAGAATTCTGTTATCAATCTAATCTAATATCCATCTTCTCAAAAGATTTAAGCCTTTGTTGATACTTTTTACAATTAGATAACTAGCTTAAAAAGCAATTCTATTATTTTTTCCAAATATCATTTATTGTGACATATATATAACATTATTTAAAAATAGAATTAGATAGGGATTTTCATAATTGTTCATATAAACTTGAAGTAGTATATTAATATGAGATTCTATGAGAGGGCTTATTTGAGCTTACAGATCAATAAATACAGAAATGTCTTGTGTATTTATATCTTTAGTACAGTATGCTATAGTTTTGTTTTGGGCTGCATAATGGATATATATTTTCTTTTTGAATATTCTTACTTAATGTTATCTAATTTAGTTCTGTAAGTATATAACCTTCAAGCCACTAAAATTGTATATCACTCTCAGAACAAGTCTAGAAATTACTTGTAAGATTATGAAGCTAAGTTAAGTAAAATTCATAGATCATAAAGCTGAGTCAACTTGAAGTCATCAAACACAAGATATATAAAACAGAACTATACTTTTTTTTTTTTTTTTTTTTTTTTTATAAAACAGAACCTTACTAATTAAGACTAAAAGCATATATATGAAAAAACACAGTATATTAAAATAGAGAACCACAATAAACTGAAACAATAATCACAATTCTTAAATATACACATCAATGATCACTGAAGGCTATAACTATATCTATTCTAATATTTGGAATGATATTATCAACTAGACCACAGTGCCTCTACCTATTATAAATATCCATAGTCTAGTACTTCTTATTTTGTAGAAGCCTAAAGAAATGCTCTGAACATACGTAGTAAGGCCTACTAAATTAAATGAATCTCAAGCTACTCTTAGATTGGCTACCTTCTGGAAGATATAGTTAATTATTACTATAATACAGATATTATCAAAATGTCTCAACACTAGAAATTCATCATCTATAAATACCAAGAACTCTTTTACAAGTACAGCACCTTTATTCTCTATCTCTGAGTTACTATTACTGAAAGAGTTACCACTCTGCCCTGTGACCAAATCAACTATATGATATAAGAACTCAACTACAAATATATTAAGTAAATCCAAACTACAGACTAGTACTCTCAATGAATTCAAACAAATCAAATTTGACTCAAATTCAATTCAATTAAATCAAATAAAAGGTCTAATTTAATTTAAGATTTAATTCAAACTCTATTTTTTGAAATATAATAAATTGAAGAAATTATATCTATATTTTCAAATCTTTGGCTTATTAGATTCCTTGATTTCAAATTCTCCCAGTGACCTTGCTCACCATCTGGCTTCCTTACTACACCCAGCCTGTTCTCTATAGCTACCCAAAAGTGCCCCAGTATCTTATACTCTCTCAGCCAATATTCTGGCATCTGCACAAAACCCCCAACTTGCCCTACATTATAACACTCCTCACAATCCAATTGGCCACCATCCACCAGATGCCCAGCATGGAAATTCAATATGACATTTCTTCGCAGCATTCACCACCAAACCACCCAGAACTTAGGAGGAAGCCACTGCCACACCTCAGCACTCCAGGCCCAAATTCCTGCCCAGTCCCACTCCTCACCAATCCCCACTGTCTGCCAACTGCTTGGCCAAAGATCCTGGCCAAGTCTCTGCTAACACTCTACTCC
Source organism: Jimgerdemannia flammicorona (assembly GCA_003990745.1). Taxonomy (NCBI): domain Eukaryota; kingdom Fungi; phylum Mucoromycota; class Endogonomycetes; order Endogonales; family Endogonaceae; genus Jimgerdemannia; species Jimgerdemannia flammicorona. Next base: position 7,200 of record RBNI01003267.1, read on the forward strand.
ATCACCAATATCAAACTCAACAAGTGGAGCCCCCCCTAGCAATAGTCTGTCCTATCACCACATTGCAGGGCCCCACACCTCCTCTCCCTCATTACCTCACTAGTGCAGGCCTATCTGATGCACTCCATCCACCACCCCCCACCAGAAGCCCTTATACTGTAGCCGTCGGCTTCCATTCAGCTCTACCAGAGAGAGAAAGTCTCCTGGGAACCCCTGGAGTGAGAATCTCATCTCCCATACCTTCTGCATCAGTGGAACCCAACCTCTTCCTCATAGTTCAACCACCCTTCTCAACCACCAAGCTCACAGACAGTGTAGCCTCCTAGGGAAATCCACAAGACCTAGGCCTCCCCTAACCACCAGCTTCACAAGGGTATCCCAACTAATCTGCGACCTTCTCCCTGCCCAAATCCAATCCTGAGCCAGCTTCATCAGCCTCTTCACCACCCAGGCTGGAAAGTCCAAGTGATATGCCACATACCACAACTTGGGGAATCAGTACACATTCAGGATTGACACCCACTCTGCCAGAGAGATGTGACGACCCCTCCAACCTCTCAGAGCCTCCCCCCAAATGACCACCTTCCTCTCTATTGAAATATGTAGGTTACAACTCGATAGATATGGTGGCGCAGCCTTCTTTAACTACGTCATCATGTAAACGTCACTAATTGCGACACGTAAAAGTGCGTAAGAATTAGCAATAAACAGTTCGCTTCTCTCTCCAAACTTCCACATTCCACAACAGGTTATGAGCCCTGGTTAGCGGCTATAATACACCCTCTTACACATATGCTATATAATGGCTACTAGTTCAAGCAGTGCTGGCAGCGCGCTGCCAAGTCCTGGTAACACAAACACAGCCGGAACGGGTTTCGCTTCCATGATGACGAACATTCCGGCAGTGGCGCCAACGTCAACAGTAAAGAGGACGATTCCTGTCTTTGACGGTAAGGACTACGCCATATGGGCATATCATATGAAGAATCTTCTTGAAGAATGCGGTTTGGAGGACTACTGGAAGCCACAGGCACAAGTAATGACATACGATGCCGCGAAAGATCGCAAAGCGCTAAGGGAGATTACGTTCACCCTTTCAAACACGCAAATGAAGCTGGTAATCAACGCTATGACGGCGAATGAAGCCCGGGAGATTTTACGCAATCACTATCAACAGGCATCCGCATCAAACAGATTCCACTTAAAGGCGCAACTATTCAATCTTTGAATTAAGTCCAAGGAGAGCATCCGGGACTATGCCAATCGAGTCGACGAGCTGGCAAATCAAGTGAATTCCCTTACATCTACGCTGGCGGACACCATCAAGGATGAAGACAAGGTCCTGGCTCTTATATGAGGCCTTCCCGAAGCATACAACATGGTTGTCGCTGCTATGAGGGAATCCGGCAGATTATCAGATTATAAGCACGTCATCACAAGCCTTTTAAATGAGGAAACGAGGCTAGGCAGCAACAACACCAATGAGGAATACGACGAGAAAGCATTCTACGGTGGAGCACATGGACGAGGCAAAGGCAAGCCGAACAAAGGTCGAGGCCAGCAACGCGAGAAATTCGACGGTAAATGTTTCTACTGTAATAAGCATGGACATCGTGAGCAGGACTGCAACTGCAAGAAGAAGGAAAAAGGTGACCAACAGCAAGGACAACGGCAGGCAAACACGGTGGACGCCAACAACAAGAACAGCAGTGGTGGAGGTCTATTCTTCGCAGAAGTGGCAACCTATCCATATGCAAAAACCATTGAAATAGGAGGAAATTCAGAACCAACCGCCAGTTGCAGATGCAATTCCACCAGTTCGACATCTACAAATCCTGGTCAACAAAATACTTTTCAGACAGCGAAAAATGGTGACGTCAACGTCGGCACCAGCACAAATGTAAGCTATACGCCGAACAGAGCTTATGCATGCAGTGAAGAGGTCTGGCTCATAGATTCAGGTGCAACTCAGCATATGACAGCTCACCGGGAGTGGTTCTCTATGTACGAGAAGTTCGAGCATCCCATACCTATCAAGCTAGGCGACAATAACGTCATTTACGCTCAAGGGAAAGGCAATGTAGGCATACATCTACATGGAAACATTGATGAACCTTCAGGCACCTTCGTGGACATACTATACGTTCCAGATATAGGCAAGAACCTCTTCTCGATAGGCCAGATGATGGCTCGCGGAGACAGAGGAGTAAATATATACCCGAACGGTGTAACGGTAATCAATCTGAAGAACAATAAGGAGTTAATATACATATTGAGAAAGGGGAATCTATATGCAATCAACAGCACGCCGAGTGGTGCTACATCCGCATATTCTGCAACTACGACAGGAGAGGATTTCTGGCATATAATGCATGAACGCTTAGGATATATCGGTAAAACGAGCCTGGAACAGATGATAAGGAGCAAGTCCATGTATGGTTTATCAGACTATATGCCACCGGATTTCTTTTGTGATGGATGCGTGGCAAACAAGGCTTCCCGGCAACCTTTTCAGGAACGAACGAAGCGAGCAGCTGGCATTCTCGATTTGATTCATACAGATATTTGTGGCTCCATGTGAACGGCATCACACTCCAGGAAGAAGTATTTTATTACATTCATTGATGATTATATACGCAAAGTCCACGTATATCTCATTGCGGGGAAAAACGAGGCATTCAACAAATTCCGGGAATTCAAGGCAGCCGTAGAGAACGAGACGGGATGTAGAATACGAACCCTACACTCAGATAACGGCAAAGAATACGTCAACAAAGGTTTCAGACACTTCTTGAAGAAGAATGGTATACAGCACTCTACGACAGCCCCTTATACACCTCAGCAAAATGGTGTGGTGAAACGATTCAATCGAACGGTAGTGGAAATGGCTAGAATGATGATGAATACGGCTGGCTTACCAAAGTCCTTTTGGGGAGAAGCGGTGAATATGGCGGCATATATTTGAAATCATTGTTTCTCTCGAGCTCTAAGCAAGGATCCCGGCAAGCAATCCAGGAATGACAGCAATCTTACCCCTGAGGAATTATGGAGTAGATCCAAGCCTGACATTTCACACTTACGTATATTCGGAAGCAAGGCATACGTTCTGGACAAAGGTGGCAACCGAGGCAAGTTTGAACCTAAGGAAGATAAGCATATATTCCTTGGATATGATGGAGCGGGATACAGACTTTGGAACCTGCAGAAACGACGTATGATCATTTCATGCGACATACAGTTCAAAGAGACTAAGCAGGAAATCTACGTGGAAATTCCTATCTCAAATCCGACGGTGAATTCGACGGTAAAGCCAGCGTCATCTACGCCAACTACAAAGGCTAGCAGAACAACATCTACACCCGGAACGTCACCGAAGACTATGCCAAAGACATCCTTGGGACCTATGCCAGCAAAAATGCAACCCATTCAAACGGAAATGAAGTTGCAAGAACCAAGGATAACGGAAATTGCGGATGAGGATGACGAAGAGGATACCTTTCCGAAGCGTAAGAAGAAGCGCAAATCTGGAATGGATAACGAAGTCCAAGCAGATCTGGGAAATTACTGGAACCCACCCAAGTCATCTCGTCGCAAACAACATCACATGAACTACGCCTGCGAATGTGCTTACATAGCAACGACCGGTGAGCCAGCACACTACGATGAAGCCATTCACTCAAATGATAAGAAGGAGTGGAGAAAGGCTATGGACGAGGAGTATAGTTCACTCATCGAAAACAACACTTGGGATCTAGTAAGCCTTCCAGCAGAACGACAAGCTATAGGATCAAAGTGGGTCTACAAGATCAAGCGTAAGGCTAACGGCAACATAGAATGGTATAAGGCTCGATTTGTAGCAAAGGGATACTCGCAAGGCTACGGCGTAGACTACGACGAGACATTTTCCCCGGTATTTAAGTTGACTTCGCTTAGAATGCTTTTTGCGATCGGAGCCAAGTACAACTACGAAATACACCAAATGGACGTAAAGACAGCATTCTTGAATGGTGACGTAGACACGGAGTTATACGTATGACAACCACAAGGATACGAACTATATGACAACGACGGAAATGAGCTCATATGTAAATTACACAAAGGGCTCTATGGAATCAAGCAAGTGGCAAGGTTGCGGAATCGAAAGATCGATGGATATCTCCTAGAAAATGGATTCAAGTATTGTGAAGCCGATCTATGCATATACACCCGACATACATTCTCAGGAACGGTATATCTGGGAATTTGGGTTGATGATATTATTTTAGTCGGAACGGCAAGTGAAATCAATGACGTAAAGGCTACACTACGCCAGGAATTCAAAATGACGGACTTAGGCGAAGCGTCCTATCTCCTTGGAATATCGATTACATGTAACAGGCGCGAGCACGCTATACACCTAACGCAAGCCACATACATTCGAAATATTCTCGAGCGATTCGGGGTGAGTGAATGCAAACCAGTCGGGACACCTATGGAAACATTCGTGAAACTAAAGAAGTCTGACACTACGCCTGAGGGAAACGACATCCCCTATCGACAAGCCGTGGGATCCCTCATGTATCTTATGCAAGGGATGAGACCTGATATCTCTTTTGCGGTAAACAAAGTGGCGCAGTATTCTTCATGCTACGACAATAGCCATTGGATGGCAATCAAGCGAATTTTCAGGTACATCAAAGGAACCGTGGACTATATGCTCAGTTTGGGTGGTGATAATGGGCAAAGCGGGAGTACTATACGCCTATTCGGTTCTTGTGATGCCGATTGGGCCGGCGACTTAGATGACAGAAGGTCTACGACTGGATACATCTTTAAAGTAAACAACGGAGCCATTTCATAGCAAACGCATAAGCAACCTTCAGTGGCAACATCCTCTACGCAAGCGGAATATCAAGTGTTGTCAACAGCAACAAAGGAGGCTATCTGGCTTCAAGAACTGTTAAAGGAGCTGGGATACGAGCAACGGCACTCTATGCTACTCCAGCAAGATAACCAATCAATGATTGCTTTGGCAAAGAACCCTATACATCATGCCAGAACGAAGCACATTGACATACAGCATCATTTCATACGTGAATGCATGGAAAACGGCACTATACACCTTGAATACACCCCAACAGAATATATGATGGCGGATTCATTGACTAAAGCTCTTCCAAAGGCAAAGTTTGACTTATGCGTGCAAGGAATGGGTATTACGGCACTCTACGCTGATAATTAAGGACAATTCGGGATGAGATAGGATAATAGAATGACAGCAAGCTTCTTTAACATTGATCACTACATTGCAGATTTCTACCAATATTGCTCATCTATGAATGTTCACATCTCTACTTTTCAACCTATTTTTTCAAGCTTTAAGCAGGCAATTCGAATGTTTTTCGGTTTCTAGATAGCGGTCTGAACATTACAGCGAGATTTGCAGTGGTTATAGCTTAGTATTGCAGTTTGGGAATTTGCATATCTCATTGAGCGGGAGTATTGAAATATGTAGGTTACAACTCGATAGATATGGTGGCGCAGCCTTCCTTAACTACATCATCATGTAAACGTCACTAATTGCGACGTGTAAAAGTGCGTAAGAATTAGCAATAAACAGTTTGCTTCTCTCTCCAAACTTCCACATTCCACAACACTCTCCCATCACACACATGGCAAGACTGATCCATATATAGAAAGGAAGATATCAAGATACCACACCACCTCTCCTGTGGGGACAATTGTTCCAATGACATCCCCTCCCACCAACCCATTCCCCAACACCAATGTCTCACACTTAAGTCAGTTGAGTTTTGCCCCAGAGTGTGCCTCATACCATTCTACTGCATCTGTAAGTGCCTCAACATCCACCACTGATCTAAGACCAACTACCATATCATCAGCAATGGCCCCCACCTCCACACCACTCCATATACAGAGAGCCCAGCCACCTTCTGATGGATCCTATCCATCAAAGGCTCTAGTGAAAGGGCATAAAGAATAGGGGACAGTGGATCTCCTTGAGGCACTCCTCTTCCCAAGGAAAATGCCAAACCACTGTGATTATTGCACATCAGTGCCACCCTACTGCCCTCCAACAAACTCAACATAGAGGCCCAAAACTGCAGTGAGACACTAATTCTGTCCTGTACCTTACCCAGCCATACCTGCTGAACATGGTCATAGGCCTTCTCCTGGTCCAAAAAGACCAGTCTACCATCCAGCCCACAGGCCTGAGCCCCTTCAATGATGTCATACACTCAGGCAGTTCCATCTCTGATAAGCCTACCTCTTACAAAACCCTGCAGCTCCTCACCCAACACCTATTGAGCAACCTTCTGCAGCCTTGCAATAATCACTTTCGTCACCAACTTCAGGTCCATATCCAAAAGCATAATTGGTCTCCAATTCTTCCAGTTCTCTCACCTGCTATTATATTTGTACAATAAGACCACCAACCCCAAGTCCTGCTCTCCAACCCACTTGCTATACAGAAGAATGTGGTCACAGAGGGCAGCCATCTCTCCTAGTATTCCAGGGACCTTCGCCATCTTCTTCCAGAAGTCCCAAGGTAACCCATCCTCCCCAGGTGCTGTCCTAAGCTTAGCAGCCACAAGGACCCTCTGGATCTCCTCCTCTTGGACTGGTAAGATCAAGTTACCCAGGCCCTCTATCTGTGGCAGTTCCCACTCCTCCAGTATGTCTACAATCACCTCTACATCAGCACCCCCTTCTTCCTCACTCCACAGACCCTGCCATCACTACTTCAATATCCCCAAGATCTGTTGCATGCCATTCACCAAATCCCCCTCAGTATTAAAGACCCCATCTCACCAATATCACACCCTCCTAGCTTTGAGGAGCCTAGACAGGTACCTAGTAGGCCTCTCTCCCTCCTCAAGCCCCTGCCACCATAGCCTGGCAGCCATTCCTTGCATATGAGTCTCCTCCTCCTCTCTCAACACCTGCTATAGTTCCACTACCTCCAATCTCACCTGCTCAAACCTCCAATCCTCCACCTCATCAGAGTCAAGCAAATCAGTCCATTCCATCTGCAATCTCATTAGCCTATTGGAAGCACACTATATGTGCTTCCTCCTCTATCTTCTGGCCTCTCTACCAGCTCCTCCCCAATAGGCCTTTGCAGCCTCTTTCAACCTCATCCAACGGGCACCCACAGACAGACTCTTCACCTGGATGTCCTCCACCCATGAGTCCCCCAACCCCTTCTCAGCCAGCAGAAAGGAGTTAAGGTACCAATGTCTGAGTCCATCTCCACTCCCCCCAAACTGCCCCTGCCCTAACAGTCCCCAGTGATCAGACCACAGGCACCACACTACCTCCAAAGTCTTCCAGACATCAGCACCCCAACATTCAGCTGTCAAAATCCAATCAATCCTCATACCTAACCCATTCACCCAATAGGTGTAGACCCTGGTGTCACCCCACCATATTCAGCCCATATCCCCTAAGGAGCTAAGATTTTCCACCTCCTCCTATGCATCCAGACCACCACTCCTCCCACCTGCATTCCTCCCTCCATTGGTTCTATCCAGTTGTGGATCTTGAACCATATTAAAATCACCACCAAGAACATCAACTCCTTCCTCCAAGAGAATACCCTCCTCCAGTATCTCCTTAATCCATGCAATCCTCTCACCTCTAACTGCTGGGCAGTAGCAAGAGCTCACCCTCACTGATTCCCACCATGACTGATGCCATTCTCCCCAGACCAAGCAATCACACCAGCTCCTGATTCCCCCCAAATCTCCTCTACCCTTCTTCACCAGAATTGTCACCTTTCCAAACCAAGCAGTAGCCCTACCCCATTCCTTAGTCCACTCCACCCAATCATCCTCATTCTCACACCATACATCCTGCAGTAAAAAAAGATCAGCCTCCAATCCCTTGAGCCAATTAAAAATGTTCTTATACGGCCCAGATCCCCATAGTCCATTCACATTCAGAGAGAAAATGTTAGTTGTACGGTTCATAAGAAATACTGTTATATTTCAAACTCATCCTCTACAAATCTGCATTCAAGTCCTCCTGCACCAAGTCCAAGATATGTTCTGCAGCTAGTTCCCTCTTCTCAGCTTTCTGTGCCTCCAACCCACCCAGAAGCTCAATCATTGCCCCATCCTCTTTCTCCTCAAAGTCCTCATAATACTCCAGACAGGCCTCCTGCCAGAGCTACAAACCATGATGCTCTGCCCAATGGTAGGCAGCCTGCTCACCAGTGACAACCACCAGCTCTGCCTTCCTCACCTCATCTACCTCATATCCCTCCTCTTCCAGGAAGATCACAAGAATCTCCACCTTCAGTACCTCTACCACCCCATCTCCTTGCAGAATCCATGCCCAATGCTCCTCAGGCATAACATGAGGTCCACTTCTTCCAATACCTCAGCCATGAGGTTATCCATCACCTTGCTCATCCACAGCAGGTTACTCACCTCTTTTCCTCCAGGAGACCCTGGCCGCCCTGCATCCAGCATCGTAGTATCAGCTCCTATACTGGCAGCCTCATCCCACTTCTCCTCTGGGACATCCACCAGCTCATCCTCACCAACTGTAAGAGGGTTGCTTTTTAGGGTAACCTTTACGTAGTTCTGGAAGGGTTTTCTAGAAGTTCTGGATATTCTGGAAGACCGTTTTCTTATGGTCAAGATCAATTTCGTATGGAGTACGTCCTCTACACTTATTGATTTCAAGATCAGGTTGACGTCTCAACCAAAGTCCTTTTTCGGACTAGTTCTGGATATTCAGGATTTTCCATATTTCAGGAAGTTCAAGAAACTAAGGCCAGCTTAGTTGAATTGGCATATCGCTGCAGACAATACCCAATTAGGAAATTTCGTGACGGGGTTAGGAGTAGGACCTAACGGGGAGCGGATTTACTTAAGAGTGGTTTGTGGGTTATTAAATAGGTTTATTCGCTATTCATGATATTGCTATACTAGGAGTAGTTGTGTGAAGGGTATTGTGGGGAAGTGCTCAGGAGTTGTGTTCGGATTGTTCTGGTCTGAGATTCTGAGGTCTGGGGGAAGGGGTATTTATACTGGTGAGGGGCTATCTGGACTATACTAAATATGG
>RBNI01003268.1:0-16273 GCA_003990745.1 Jimgerdemannia flammicorona
TTTTAATTTGTATAATAGTTTAAAATATATATAACTTATACCATTTGAGTAGCATTTAAATAAATTAATAGTTTTTTAAACAATAAAAACTAATGATTTACTATTAGATTTTTTAAATATAAAACTCACTTTTTGAATAACAATTTCTTATTTTTGCTTTGAATACTAGTGCAATTGGTGATGCACGTGCAAGTGAAAAAAAAAAAAAAAAAAAGGTGATGCACGTGCAAAAAAAGTCACGCCACACATTTGTTTATCTCTGCCCGAATTTACTCTTTTTTTTTAGAACGGCAATTCCAACGAATCCAAATAATCGGACTATGCATCGCGGAGATATGATGTGGAGCGTGAACTCGAATTGACACGTGACAAATCGATTTGGAACAAGATACAAGTCATATACATGCTTACGAGAGTTGTAGAAGCCTGTTCTTTTCGGGCCCATTACCTTTATAGTATATCGGGCAATGTCACGATACAAAACAAAACCTTGTACGTGGTGATCGTGGGAAGTTTGATAGTGGTGTGTATTCAGCACTTACATCCAAGCAGCTTCCAAAGCTTCTTATGGAGTACCATGTTGGCGTGAGTTGTGACCGTTGCGGACAGCAGCCTATACGTGGTCCTCGTTACAAGTGCGGAGATTGTCCGAATTACGATCTCTGTGGTAATTGTAAGGAGTACTCGTCGCATATTCACAATTCACGTCATATTTTTTACTCCGCTCTCGAGAATATCCTCCATCCTGGAGTAACATGTGATGGTTGCAACCGTAAGATATTTGGTCCTCGTTACAAGTGCATCGATTGTCCGGATTACGATCTGTGTGTCAAATGTGAGGCGTCCTCGTCGAAGACCCACGATCCTCGTCACATATTTTGCAAGATCAACCACCCAAAAGGCAAGCTTCGTCGTCGCCAACGGTAAACAATCGCCAGTCGACAGCAACGCTAACCCCCTTCCATTACCAATCAGATATTGAAGGATTTCGCGCACACCTATTGTCTCGTAAAGAACCAAGAGCGCCATCACCGGTACCACCGCCGAAATCTTTCCAGATTGATATTGATCCGAAACAACTTCATTTTGGAAAACTGTTGGGTAGAGGTGGCTTTAAAGACTGCTATGCAGGTGTCTACTTGAATGTAAGTATACAGCTGGTTTTTGTATAACGGATTCTTTTAGATCACACATATAACACTTCTATCTGTGTCCGTGTAAATGTACATTTGATATTGGTTGTCATAATAGCAACCAGTAGCGATTTCCGTGTTCCTCTTTAAACTCACAGAGCTCTCAAAACACGAACTTGACGAGATAAAGGGCGAGATTCAGGTTCTCAAGTACGTAAATTGTTTAATATATATATTTATGCTATGCTTACAATGATTTCAGTAATATATCTCATCCTTCTGCGCATCACATTAGACAACTACGGCACGATAACATTGTCCACTTTATTGGCGTTTGCACGAACCCCAATGATATATCCATTGTCACTGAGCTTTGCGAAAACGGTGATTTGCATCAGTACATGTCGAAAGTGCAGAGGCCAAATTTCCATCGGCTGGTACTGTATATTTAAAAAATATGTAATGGAGGCGGAGGGCGAGGAAAAAGACAACAGTAGGGATGCAAATCGAAGAATAAAACGCACGTAAATGCTCGGCGCAGTTTTACCCCGCTTAATCATTTATATAATTTTGTATCAACTGTGCTTGCTTGCCATTTATAGGTCAAATTTATGCATGATATTTCTTTGGGCGTGGCATATTTACATACGAGGAGGTAATTAGAGCTATCTTTTCCTAGGTCAGCGGTCATGCTTCATTTCTTGCCGGATTAACAACACTAATCTATTCGTGCCTTTCTCTCTCTACCTGCCTACATCAGGCCGTCGATCATTCACAGGGTAGATATTTTTGGATTTTTGGTTGTCGTTTTAATCTATACTTGTGGAAAGCAACTCAATCAAACTGTACATATATTCTTCTCTCCCTTACATTCACGTGCATTAATAGGATTTGAAACCGATGAATATTCTGGTAAGTATCATTTTTTCTGTAAATCGTAACTTCGATATCGAGGATCCGTTAATTCCGATTTGTCACTTGGAATGCGGAATTCCAACAGATCCCGTCTGATCTTCGCTGTAAGATCAACGATTTTGGCATAGCGTGCATAAGGTCGCGAGGGAATACGACAATGCATTCAAATTGTGGTACACCAAATTGGTGAGCATGGTGTCTGGTATTTCATGCGCAACGAAGACGGATATTTCTATGCCACTCTTAGTTCGAGTGTTGACGTAGTATCTGTCTTTACGTCGCCTTTGCTTGTTTTGCATCCTTTTATTTCAATCAGGCAAGGTGCGACAGCATTTTTTTTTTTTTTTTTTTTTTTTTTTTGGAGGGGGGATCTGACACTAAGGCACTTTGACACCGAAAATACATCGCCCTTACTTTATTTTACATATTATGCCGGCACATATTAGCACCAGAGTTTTGGAGCAACAACCCGAGTTACAATGAGAAGGTAAATACCTGTTTGGGGAAAGAGTGTTAATATTTGAAAAATATAGAAGAGCCGTTTTTTTTTTTTTTTTTTTTTTTTTTTTTTGAACACGCAGACATTAAAATTCTTTTGCTTAATTTCAGGTTGACGTAAGTGCCACAATTCTTCCGATTTCTTCAGCTAGGGATCGTTGGGTTCGAGACACCTTTTTTATTTATATCATCTGCACTTGCATGTCTCCCATTGCTTTAGGTGTACGCATGCGGATTGACATTCTGGGAGATCTTAAGTTGGGGTGAATTTGGACACCCTTATCAAGGTAATTTTTGTCATGAAATGAATCTTTGCACCAAGCGAGCCTAAATTTTGTAAATGATCTTTCATCGTAGCAATTCTCATGGCACATCTTATTCATCACAATATGCTGCAGACATTCCCCATCATGCCCTCGTCCAGAAGGTTCGTGATCAAAATGTTCGCCCTCGACTTACACACCTCGTTCCGCGATATCCGAAAAATCTGTTGACATTAATGGAGGAGATGTGGCAAAAGGAACCAAGCTGGGTGGGTTATTCTATGGAGCCACGTTAATTTTCCGACTGTTTGTGGCAAATATCGATTATAACCGCACTAACACGCTTTGTAACCTGCTTGCATAACATATTATAGCGTCCATCCATGAGCCAAGTAGTCGAACGGCTTACGTTCTGGATTAGAGAACAATAGGGCGTGGCTGTTTGTCCTGCACGTTTATCGAAGGATCACATCCTGTATTCACTACCACTCTTTTGTGACGAGCTTTAAAGGCGGACTGTCGTCTGTCGGTCTCGCTCGTATGTGAACTGTTTCACTTTTTTGTCTCGCCTCACGTGTACACGTTACAGTTATTGAATTTCAATATACCAAAAATAGTTCGCCCTCAGCTACCAGCTTGAGCACCTTTTTGAATTTGGGACAGGAGGTTTCGCGGCACAGGCGCCAAGCAAAGAATGTTTGGGTTTCCCGATCGCCAACGACACGAGGATGTGCTGGTGGTCAGACTTGATCTCCATCCACTGACCAACACGATTGGTTTACACGGTATGACACCGATGCCGTAACGGACAATACTTCTCAAACATGCTAGTGAGTTTTGACGACTGGTGGTAGGAGATGGAGCTTGAATGAGCATCATTGTGGGTGAGGGAAAACTCATACGGGAAGGTTTAATACTGACAGTGTCGATCATCAATATTAAATTGAGCATTCTCAACAAGATTCTCGCCGATGCTCACATGTACGGGAGTCTATTGGGATCACGATCTGGCATATCCATGGCTCGAATAAATCCGAAGCCCGAACTTAAATTTCAGCCACGTCAAGTCGTAAGGTCGCACAATTCGGCCAAGGATTCTCGGACGCAAAGATTTCAGGATAAACTGGCTATAGCTTTGGATTGGTTTATTGAAGCTCTCGTCAAAACGTACAATCACATAACGAGGATCGGTGTCGCAAATGGCTCAACGAAAAGAAAAGAAAAGAAAAGAAAAGGGGGGGGGAGGGGGGGAGGGGGCTTGACGCTATTAGGTATGCAACGTACCTTTATCGCATTTTCATTTTGGGCAAAATGCATTACTTGCTAGCACTTTTGCGATCATTCCAAACAAGCCACAGTTCATGCATATAGGAATGGTCCATTCTTTGCCGAGGTTTGACGCATTTGGCATGAGATAATGGCGATTGTACTTTCAGAGAGAGCGTTCACGAGATTTCTTGTCCCACCTGACGATTGGGGTTCCTGCATATCCCGTCAGTGTTCCATTGGCATTTTCTGTATGTAATTACTTGATCAATAATACATATCAAAAGGTCGTTTATTCAACTTCGGGCACCTCTAAATTAAATTAACAGTCGTAAATATGTAGATCTATATTCTATGCCCTGTACTCGTGCCCTTTATCGCCCAGGCACTCCGCAACGGACACCATCTTGTATCCAAGACTCTGGACATATTTTACGGCTTGCTCTGCGAAAACAAGCGCGGTGTCCTTGTAGACGTCATGCTCAAGAGCGATGAAACCGTAGGTACTGGCAGCCTTGAGGCCTTTGAGGTTGGCTTGGTAGTTAGCCATGTCTTTTTTGACATCGGTGGGGTGATCGCTGTAGAATATTTAACCAGTGACAGAGGCGTGAGAGGGATTTCCGGAAAAAATAAATCGATTCTGGCAGAAAAGAGGTTTGGCAGTGCGATACTTACCAGTCTTCGCTATCGAATGTCCAGATAATAATTCTATAGCCCAGAGATGTGATCACCGCATTCGCTCCATCGTTGATGGAACCTTGAAATATTTTGAAAGATATATGTAAACTATAAGCATCACACGAGTGACCTAGATGTCATGCTGATAAACACATAATTGGTAAGGCCAACTCACCATAGGGCGGGCGCATATACCTCGGCACCTTTCCAATGATGGTCTTGAATGCAGGCTCGAGTTTTGTCATCTCTTCCTTGACTGCTTTCGTCGAGAGTTTGGCCAAGTCTTTGTGATCCCTATTGGTTGCAAGTCGATAAAAAAAAAATCAGCATTAGAGACCGAAGGTGATTTGTCTTGCAATGTACAAAAATTATGTTTCGAGAATCATTGCTCCGTAACTAACCAAGTATGCGAGGCAATTTGATGTCCCGAATCGTAAGCGAATTTGACGGCGGCCCTATACTTCTTGTCCAAGATGTTGACGTAGTTGTCTCCATTGACAAAGAAAGTGGCGGTCACGTTGTATTTGTTCAGCATTTGAACTAGCTTGACCGTGTACTGTGTGGGGTTTGGAGATAGGTCGATATTGGTTGGCTTACGTTCAAATGGCGGTGGGATGTGTGAGAAACAGATAGATTAAGGAGATAGCTTACGTCGAATGGACCGTCTAATGTGGTTTGGTTCATTTCCAAACGTGAGCATTGGAAGAAAAAATAGTTTAGAATTTCAATTGACAGTCATTACACATGAAACCTCGCCATGTCATCCTTCTTGCTTACCATCAAAAGTCATCGCAAAGGTTCCCTTGGTGGTACACCGCGTAATCAATGGTCCCAAGGAAGACTTCGCCGGGGCGGCGAGGGTGGAGATGGGGAGGACGAGAAGGACTGCGACGGCGAAGAAATTGAGACGCATGTTTATTATCCAATGGCAGGTGAGAAGGAAGGAAAGTGGGGAGGATCAAACCTGGGATGGACTATGGGTTTTTATAAGTATCGATGAAAGATACAGATTGGCCTAAATCTACAATTCAGGGTGGAATACTACTGTGATTGCCATCTTACACGAAGATATGGAGGGCATGTGGGACTGTAGGAAACACGAAGGCCTTGTGGAATGTTGAAGCGTGCCGCTAGCACGAATCAGCTTTCCTTTTCCATTATGCAGAGCCTCCTCTCCTGATCTTTGACCCCTCTCGGCAATTTTCCCACAGCATCCTTGGTTCCACATTACCCTGTATAGACAGTAATTTCCGACTATGCCTGGTTGGGTGGGGGGCAACACGCCGATCTTGGTCGATCTCTCTAGAACCTCCTGTATTGTGAAAGCGGTCTGCTTCATGGTGTCGGCAATTAACTTTAATGAGAATTTTCTAGTTGAATTGGCTATATTGTGCAAAGGGGTGGTTTGCTAATGCTCTTGCAACGTCAATCGTTCGGCTTACACCGCAAATGCAGAAGAGAGAATGTCATCACGAGGCTCGAGCTGATGATCCAAACGCGGAATGAAAAGTCACGATCTATTCATATTACAATAAGCCCAAGTTGTCTTTTAACTGCGGATACCTATTTTTGAGCTGAATTGCCTCGACATTGAGTTTCACTCGTGCATGAAATCCGTTAATATTGCTGCCGTGGAATAAGAAAGGAAATTCCGCAGCGTATTCTGTCAAGATCCGAGATCCGACTGGTCATGTGACTTGCCCGATTTTGAAACACGTGCATTGCACAACATGCCTGGTCGTAGGTAGGTCGGGGCTAGGTGAACTCCGAGTTTCGGGGACGGAAAAAGGAACTACCTCGTGCTGAGTTCACCCAACTGCAAAATGTGGACGATTCCGTCCTCCGTGGCAGAAGGCGTCCACGTCGTTACTGCGGACGCGGCTCAAGTCACCATCGACAAGATTGTTACCCATGCTGATGGTAAGCCGAGGGCGATTGCCGTCAACGCCGACGTGTCCAAGGAAACAGTTGGTTAATCAGGCGGTGGAGAATTATGGGTAAGTCATGGATCATTAGACATGACAGGAAATATGTAACCATTACGGGATAGTGGCCGTTGATCGACTTTTTATATCGTTGGTGTATCCATTTATAATTAGTTGTGAAAAGTGACATACAAAGCATTCCATCGTAATAATCTTCATCGTAATTCCTTTCATATGGAATCAGGTAATTCCTTTCATATGGAATCAGGTAAGCTCAACATCATGTTCAACAGCACTGGTATTGAAGAGCGCATTTGGTAAGGTATACGACCCTGTTATATTTCTATTCAATCTTTACCTCGAACCCTTTTACGTATTCGGACTGCTCTGATGTGCCATTGGCGCTTTGCATCTTAGGGACCTTATCACGCTCAATGTCAAGGGTGTGTGGTTCGGTTGCAAGTACTCCATCCAAGCGATGCACACCAGTGTAGACGAGTCAATCATCAACACTGCCAGCTCTATGGCGATAATGGTTGCCGCGACGCCGCAGCTTGCGTGTACGTTCCTGTCTAAGATTCTTTGATTGCCTATTTTGTTTGCGGCATAGACAACGGAGGAGCACGGAGAAATATGCATAGGTGCTAACACGAGAATGAAGACTGAGGCAGATATAATCACATTCTTGCCTGTTTATAAACCTTCAATTTTTCCATCTCAATTTTATAGACACTGCCTTCAAAGGCGTTCTTCTTGCTCTGACATGAATATCCCGTTCACCGCATACAACCTTCCATCGCATCAAAACATCTCTTTGGCGCTACCCTAGACAACTGTACCTCCCCCTCCTCTTCCTCCCTCTCTCCCTCTCCTCCCCTCGTCCACACTCGCGCCAGCGCGCTCTGCCTCGGGCCATTGCGCACGCCCCTGCTCATATATATATATATATTTCAACACATCCGAGAAGAAATGTGTATGTGCCGATGGTAGATTCGGTAGGTAGAAATTCTGTAAAAAGTTTTTTCATATTTATATTTTCCCCGTAATAGAGAAGAATAGGTGTATGTGATGTTTGTGTGCAGTGGAAAAAGGTCGCATACTCCCGGTGATGTCTCGTATAATGACCCACATTTGTTTCTCACAATTCCATGTGGAACGTCGTAGGTGAGACTATCGAGCAAGCGAATGCCACCCTCTTTCTTGCCTCGGACGAATCGAGCTACATAACTGGCACAGATTTCAAGTGGATGGTGGCATACTTAGAGTTGATCGTTGTTTTAAAGCTTCTGTTCTATATTGTACATTGCAATTTGTGAAGCGTTAATAATTCATTGCCATATGTCTGTCTCTATGTCTTTGTTCAGACTCCTGAAGGCGAGCTGATTGGAACTGTCCCTCAACGTTTCCAGTCTGCTTGATTTATAAATACCTCGAAACAAGTTACTTCATGCTTGGTGCGAACGATTGTGGGAAAAGGAACGTAGGATTGACTCGATTTCCAGTCTGCTTGATGTTTATAAATACCTTGAAACAGGTTACTTCATGCTTGGTACGAAACAATTGTGGTAAAAAGAACGTAGGATTGACTCGAAAACGATTATGTCGTTGCTTTTTTCTTTAAAAAAAAAAAAAAAAACTGGTTTCAATAAAGAGTACGTCGATCCCGTACAATGTTGCCCTGTTCAATTTGCCAATACTAGGGATAGGGCGCAATTTCTCAATGCCTTTCCTCGTCTCCCTAGCAACGCGAACTACCTATAGTTGCACATTCGCCTCCAAAAACCCACCCTCTACGACACACTCCAACCACCTCTCACGGCAACCCGCGCCAAAGTCAAAGAGCCTCAACTCTCTGCCGGTGGCGTGAGATAATTTAGCAGGGGCTTATGAAGGCGTTGGACCGAAAGTACGGTCCGTCTGGCAGAAACAAATGGGGGTCAGGGTTATTGCTGCGTTTATCTAGGCCGCTTTCGTGAGGGTGTTGGCGAGATCACTTGGTGATGTCTGTGGAATTTTCGAAGGTACTATACTGTTCATGCATTAAATGGTATGTGTGCATCTATATCTATTGCCAAACGCAGTAAGGGAGCAATGCGAGATTTGGGAGCACATTACGCGACGAATAGTCAGGAATGGGACGGAGGGGATGTGCAAAAGCCAGCCGGATGTTAGAGGGACGGTGGGAAGAGAAAAGTTCATGATGTCATATGCATGCAGATTTCTTTCGCGATTAATGTTGGGAGGGAGGTATTTATATTTCTTGGCGTCGATAGTTCTGTTATTACAGGGGTATTATCGCAGCTGACGAATGATCTTCATGGATCAAGTGTATAAAGCCGAGCAAATAATGTGCTCTATCCATACGGAGGCCTCGAGTTTTGTGATCTCTAATGCTATCTGCAAAGTACTAAGATATTGTATAACTGGCCTCTAGAAGAATCTTTCGTGATGACTTCCGTGGTCCGATTATGATTGCTCTAACCCCCCTATTGACATGTCGCTTTTGTTATCTACTATGGTCGCTCTCAGACCTCACAAGTAGCCGGCAGTTGTCCTAAACATTCCCCTCCTCGTTGCTCCCGTCCTTGTTCGTGACAATTGCGGCCTGGAAGTTGCTCCACAGGGAGGCGACGTTCTCAAAGTCGCGGCCGATGGTGATGATGGTTTCGAGGTTGCGATTCAGGAGGGACATGTTTGCAATGACTTGCTCGAGGCCCTGTGATTGTAGGTTGTGGAAGAGTCAGCAGAGAGAGAAATGTTGAGTGTACAAGGTGGATATAAATGCGTATACCTGAGCGACTTGGTCGACAAGGTTGTCGCGCTCCTTCTCGAAAATGGTGCGGCTATCCATCCGTAGTTGCCTTGAAGAATCACGTGTGGATGTTCTGTGGCTTGGCTTTGTTCCCTATTTTCGGGCCGCTCTCGTGACATCACCACAATGATGACATAAAAGGTCACGCGGACCTGACTATCCTTCCCGTGCGCACGTGCGAACATCTTCCTGTCATACGTCCTCAATTTGTGAAATCAATCAACGTCGCTTTCACCACCCGGAAAAGAAGAGTGCGAAAAAATGACCATTGTCATCAGCAAGAGCATTGTCTACAGAGAAATCCCCACAGGCCTCCCCATTCCCGATCAACACTTTCAAGTCGTCTCCACCGAGCTAGACCTGGATGATCTGGCCCTCGAGCATGGAGATTTTGTGACCAAGACGCTCTATCTTTCGGTGGATCCCTGTGAGTGAATGATGGTTTTCATCAGTACGTCCTTCTTCGTAAGCCAGCGCATACCCACTAGTTCGCCCGACTCCCCCTTGGCAGACCAACGCAGCAAAATGCGCGAGCCCTCCATCGAGTCCTACAACTCCGCATACGAATTGAACAAAATCATGTCGGGAGGCGCCATCTCCCAAGTGATCCAGAGCAACAACCCGACATTCAGGGTCGGCGACTACGTCACGGGTGGCAGCGCACGGTGGGAGGAGTACTCAGTGATCCGCAGGGCCCAGGCAAGTCAATTCCGGAATACGACCGACAGGATTCATCAAGTGGGTTTGCCGTTGAGGCATTGGCTGAACGTTCTTGGTGAGTTGTGATGTATGTGTAGGTTGACGGTCGAACGTATGGTGATCGCATATTTCTGATCACGCACAATATGTGGGTCTGATTGGACGAAATCCATGCATGCAGGCGGCACTGGTCTTACGGCATACGTAGGCTTCCGTTTGTTTGGCGACATTCGCCCTGGCAAGACCATTTATATTTCCGGCGCGGCTGGCGCTACAGGTTACGTGATTGCGCAGATCGCCAAAATCAAGGTCAATATGTGAAATATTTCCTTCCAGTATCGTGGGATGGCTTGACTAAGCCAAATTGGGTTTACAGGGCCTCCGTGTGATTGGTTCCACTGGCGACGATGCCAAAGTGCTGTTCTTAATGGAGACAGCCGGGATCGACGCCGCGTTCAATTACAAGAAAATCAGTGTGGATGAAGCACTTTCAGAGTATGCGCCAGATGGTATTGACTTTTTCTTTGGTAAGTGCGTCGAGATGCCTCGATTTTGTGGCACAAGTCTTTTCCTTGCTCTTCCGTAACCCAGTGTCACTTACGCGCCTGATCACGTCCGTTTGGCAAAGACAACGTCGGCGGCGAAACGCTCGAAGCGACGATCAACCATGCCAACACGCACGCGCGCTTCATCCTCTGCGGCGCGATCTCAGGCTACAACCAATCGGACGAGGAGCGGTACGGCGTGAAGAATTTGTTCAAGGTAGTGTCGAAACGGCTGGACATTAAGGGATTTCTCGTGAGCGAGGCGGCGCCCCCGTTCATCGAGGATTTTCATCGCGAGGTCGTTGGGTGGGTGAAATCCGGGGAGCTAGTGGTGTCAGACAGTGTTGTGGAGGGAATTGAGAATACGCCCAAGGCGCTTGTGGATATGTTGCAGGGAAAGGTGAGGTTGTTTCCTTGGCTCGTGATTATTTTATTTTGAATTATTGTTGTTTATATATATTGACTAATCTTCTGCGTCATTTTAATCAACCTCCATGATAGAACCTTGGCAAACAACGTAAGTAGAGTGTTGCATTATGTATTTACTCGATTCACTTTTTCGTCATCTAATTTTTTATTCTTTATTTTGCATGGCTCAGTTGTGAAAGTCGCCGAGGAGGATCCGTGATTTACATTGCCAACGTTTCAAGGCAAATGTTTAATAAATGGCGGCAATCGTTATGTAATTATGGGCGAATGTGGGTACCCTGTATTGCCCTGTGTGTGATGACACCACGTGGGAGTGCGGGTATGACGTCACAGATTTCCACTTCCGCGCTCAGACCACCCGTACTGGCCCTTGCAACTTGTCCCTTTACCCAACCCACAAGCCATGTTCGCCCTGAGAACAGCCGCGAAGACCCACACAATTCTCCGTGCCTCCCTCGCCTACCGCGTAGCTCCCTTCTCCTCTGCGAATTCACCTGCAGTTCAGAGGATTAGCGACATTAGACCCCGCCGAGCCCTGTTCTATGGTAAGTTGTGGCTGTGGACTCACTTGTACGCGTTTTGGCCTTGCATTTCGAAACCTGCGCGTTTTACTGACCGGTTGACTGTCGATGTTTAGTTCCCGGAAGCGACGAGCGTAAACTTCACAAATCCATAACCCTTGGCGCGGACTGCATAGTCTATGATTTGGAAGACAGCGTGGCGTTCAACAAGAAGGGGACCGCGAGGAAAATGGTTATCGATGCCTTGGAAGTGTGTATCATTGTACCCAAAATACCAAGAGCCTTTGCAAGTCATAACAATGCGGGGTTCTTATTATTTTTCTTGCTTTTCCTTTTGCCTCCAGGCTTCGGAGCATGGTAAAGCGGAAAAGGCGGTTCGGATCAACGCGGTAGGATCCGGTACGTTGAAATATACCGCCACCTAACTTTATATCAAGTCTCGAAAAATCTCTCTGATCGCCTTTGGCTCCGTTTAGGGCTCGAATATGATGATTTGAATGTCGTGGTAAGTCGCCTATGTCTAGACCGCATCCTCTTCATCCCGCACTAGGCATCACATTACTGACATGATGATGTCCTCCGTTTACTAAGCTTCATTCGACGCGGTTGCAGGCGATAGTCATTCCCAAGGTTCAGAGCGCAAAGGACGTCCAGTTCGTCGTTCGCATGATCGATTCCGTCGCCCCAGAGTCCACGTGAGTAAAAAGGGGGTTTTTTTTTTGTTGCAAGTTTCAAGTGAAATAGGGAGGCGGATATTCGTCAATTTTCTTTTATAACGTCGCGGCACGAAGGTTGTTTGGATGAATCATTGGTTGTCCGTCGATGTTACGCTAACTCGCGACTCCATACCACTTTGATGTCTCACGCAAGCCGACATAATATTCGTCTAATCCCTTCGATTGAGAGCGGTCTCGGTATCATCAACTTGCGTGAGATTGCCTCTGCTGACCCTCGGGTGGACGCACTTATTGTGAGTATAAGCGCTCTATGCCTCTGCTGTATTGTGTGACTACGTTTAGCGGATACGATGCAATTGCAATCCTAGCAATAATTACGATATTCTGCCTGACACGGCCACAAACAACTTCTTGATATAGTTTGCTGCGGAAGACTATTGTGCCGATCTAGGTATGTTTTCATTGTCTCGATGGTCGGGAATTGGGACATTATGATAGGCAATATATTGTGTTCTTGTGTTCAATGTAGGCGTGTTCGCCACATGCAACTCACGCTGTTTGACAATCGCCTGTTACAGGGCTCATCCGTACGCCGTCGCGCACGGAGATGCTTTACGCACGTCAAGCTGTGGTCACGGCTGCCTCGGCCTTTGGACTACAGGCCATCGATTTGGTAAGGGGCTTGATACAAAACCTGTTTTTTCCGGGGGTCAGTCTTTCTCAAAATAACGAAGGCATGGGTCGCCAAATACTCATTTACGCATATGTTGATTTCCTCTGCATTTCCAACAGGTGTGTCTTGACTTCCAGAATCAGGCAATCCTGGAGGAGGAGTGTCGTGAGGGGAGGGAGTTTGGATTCATGGGCAAGCAGGCGATCCATCCGAACCAGGTGGAGATCATCCAGAAGACGTTCTTGCCTGATCCCGCTGGTGAGTCAGTGTGCTACTAAACGTGCAATTAGTGGTCGGGTGGTTATATGACTTCAGCGGTTTGTGATGAGGTGACGGTGACTATGCTAGGTTTCTCATTTATTGGTAATCACATGAATTCAGATATTGAGCGCGCGGCCAAGATTATCGAGGGATACGAACTCCACTCACAAAAGGGTGTGGGCGCTTTCAACCTGGATGGGAAAATGTGAGTTCTCGTTGTCATATCGTTATCATTTATTGATTTATTCATCGCAGCCTGTTTGTTGGTGCTTCTCGATGTATGCGATATACAAAACACCCTCGGCGCTTTTATTATTCTCCTCCCGCCGTAACACAACATCCGCCTCCACTTTTCACTCTCACCCTTCCAGGATCGACCTGCCTGTTGTGAAGTGGGCCAACAAGGTACTTGCGAGAGCGAAAGCCGCTGGGTTGACGATTTCCGGGGCCACTTCGTCCGGCGGTGCAAGTAAAGCATCGGCTGATGGTTAGGGGAAAAGGGAGGGTGTGATTCTTGCTGGATAATGGTTTTGGATTTAGAATAATAAAATGTGAATGCGATCGCCAAAGAACGCGAGAACGAGGGAAGAAACACCGCGTGAAGATTTCTCACACGTTGGTGCCGCGAGTTTGGGATTCCTCAAACCAGCAATATTTCAAGGCAAAATGGTGTCAATGCGTGGCGTTTTTTATGCAAAAGGTGACCGCGCTTCCCCCAGACACGTCCTGGACTTTTAATGGCTTGTTCTGGGAGCCTCGCACTCGGTTACAATAACGATGGGCTATAATGGCCGAACAATGGCGTGGTTG
Organism: Jimgerdemannia flammicorona; assembly: GCA_003990745.1. Taxonomy (NCBI): domain Eukaryota; kingdom Fungi; phylum Mucoromycota; class Endogonomycetes; order Endogonales; family Endogonaceae; genus Jimgerdemannia; species Jimgerdemannia flammicorona. The sequence continues at coordinate 14,106 of RBNI01003268.1, forward strand.
CCATCAGCTACGAAACGATAACAATCTCATCCGGTTCGACTGATGAGAAAGACCCGGCCAGGAACGGCGCCGACCCCATTGGCCCCCCCAAAGTGGTGAAAGATAGGCGATCATGGCTGGACCTCCCCTCGCTCCCAACCATGAAGCTCAGGGCCATGGCTTTAACGCGCCTCCACTTTGAGAACACCGTCACCGCAAATCTATTCGAGAACTCATCGGCGTGAGAAGGGTCCACGTCATTCCTTTGTGCTTTCAATGACAACATTCAATGAAGCCATTGATGTCTTCAATAACGTATTGCAATGGTGTTTTTACCGACACAATACCCGTGTGCTAATACTAATCTATGCAAATATGACTTGGTGCATAGCATGATGTAAAATCTAGACAAGCCATCAATTCCAGCTTTTGGCGAAAGATCTCACCGCCATCAATTCCAGCTTTTGGCGAAAGATGCAATCCGATCACAGTAGACAGAAAGCCGACACATGATTACTATCACATAGCTGATCAGTGTTAATGCAATAAAGACAAGCCGACATATCGTTTATATCAATCAAAACAGCCCATCAGTTGTAATTTAAATTTAACCGACTCGAATCCGAACGATCGGATCTACAAGCAATGCAGACAAGGTCGACGACACTCGAATCGATGCGACCGGATCGGATATGAAACTGTCCAGGCCGGAATAACTCGAATCCCGGATATGGGGGGGGTCCAAGAATATCCGTCCAAGATATCCGTCCAAGATATCCGCGTCCGTATCCGTCCTATATCCGTCCAATGTTATAACCGTGTCGACACTAACCAAATCCACAAACGCCACGCCGAGAAATACAAACAATCCTTCTTAATTCATCTAAAGGAAAAAAAAAAGAGGGGGCCATGCATTTCCAGTCTAACCCACACCAACCCTTATCACAACGCCAAACACACAGTTCCAAGCAAACTTTCACACACAAAAACTAGCACGTGCAAACCCAGGTTGGAGCACCAACTGCGCTTATACTCCATTTCTCAGAACACTCCAAGACGCACATTAAACTGTGTGTCCGGCGAGATTCAAGCCGGGATTAAGGGGGCAGAACAGGACGCCGATGGGGGGACGGGACAAGCATAGACCGAAGATCGATCACAAGCCGGAGCAGAAGCAAGACAGGCGGGGGGGGGGGGGTTGGCTCTATTTTCGTCGTCTATGCTTCCAACTCGATTCGTCTTCAAATCCACCAACAGGCAACCGGCGACCGTCGCCGCGGGATCCTATCCATCCCCAGCCCCTGGATCCCCAGCCCCTGGATCCAGCACCTGCTCGGGTGACCTCGGGTGACAGGCAAGCAAGCCATGCTGTGGGTTGGTTTGCTGGACCATCATCGCCTTGCCTGGTGGCTGACAAAGGGGGTGGCCCTTGGACATGCGGCGAGTTCCCGTATTAATAAGCAGCCCTTTTTTTCTTCATGGAAAATCCAGCATCATCGGTGGGATATACGTAATGGGTTTTAGTTCTATTATGAGCACGAGTATTATGAGCACGAGAGCCAGGCGTCCGTGTAAATGAACTCGACCAATAATATCCTACAACAATTGCCCATATTGGAATCCTAAGCGTCTTTATTGTAACTTTTTCCGCTCGTACAACCATGAATCAGCCTTTCAATGTCCATATTTTAGCAAGAAACCATTCAGATGACAAATCAATGTATGTATTTTTTTTGAGCGTCGACAGCATGACCATCATCCACGCACGGACACAGACAAAAACATTGGCCTTTTTCGAACTGCGAGTGGGACAAACGCGAGCTAGAACATATACACATAACATACAAAAAGAAAAAGAAAAAAACATGAAATTTACAGGTGGCATGCTGGAGGGGAGGGAAATATACAGGTGGTAGATGGAATGATGAGACCATGATGGAATGTGCGAACCGTCTAAGAATCACAAAGAAAAGAAAAAAAGGGGGGGGGGAGGGGCAATGCCGGCGAGTTCGAAGGAACCCGATGCGGATGATGAAGTCGGTACAATAGTAGTGCACCGGGACTTATACAAAAAAATCTAATAGATTACTACAAAAACACAAGGCAAAACAAGACAAAGGGCAGTATGTTGGAAACTACAGAAAAACGATTAATTGGCGGTCCGGGTTTGAACCAAAAGTCTTTTTTTT
>RBNI01003269.1:0-16267 GCA_003990745.1 Jimgerdemannia flammicorona
ATTTCTTTATTAATTCCCATCTATTCCATAGAAATACAACAATCCCACCCCCTATCCAATCCCCCTAGGCAGTCCCCCCCCCCCTACCCCTTCCCTACAAAACTCGCCAAGGGGTTCGACTGGTGATCTTCTAGCACTTGTGGGCCTTCAGAACTCTGGACAATTGCGATACAAAGGCTTCTGGTGGGGAGTGGTGGAGGGGGTATGCCACATTGGAATTAGGTGGTAGGGAAATGAAGGGGAGGAGGCTTGGGACCCAGTGATGTGGAGATGGGACCAAGTGTTACTAGGATATCTTTCTCTGCTACAATTCACATTACACATACTTTCACAACACACTTTCAAGTCATTTATTGGAGAAAGATACTAAGAAAATGTCAAGCAGCAAGCAAGCCAAGGTACATATCAGGTCAGGTGGACCTGGGGCTTTTGATTGGCAGCACGTTGAGAGGAGACATGGGCTGGGGATGGGGTCTTTCAGTGGCTTGAGTGGACTGGGCAGCTCGGGTAGTGACAGTGGCACTGGTGGGGGGGCTGGAGGGCAGCAGGGGCAGAGCTTTGCTGATACACTGAGGAATGGGGGTTGGCTGATGGGAGCCTGCAGGGATCAGGCTGGAGGGAAGGGGAAGCAGAAGGCTGAGGATGCTGGGGGAGCTGGGCCTTCGCTGGTGGAAGGTGGGGGAAGTGGAGGGACTGCTGGGGGTAGTGGCGGGACTGCTGATGGTGGCGTGACGGCTAATCAGGGAAAAAAAAGAGATGTGACGACTGATGGCCAGGTGGGGCAGGGGATCCCGATGCGGAAGGGGGACCTGGCAGATGATATGATGGGACTGGCAGTGGCACCGTTACTCAAGAAGTCAATCTCGGAGTTTGCGGTGATCTTGTGTTTCCGGGGCTTGGCGGTGATGGCAAGGATAGTTCTGGGGCTTGTTTCGAAGCAGGTGGCTGGGGCGGCTTCGGTGAAGTTCTTGAAGGGTCTGGAGGGGGTTGAGGTGGGCTTTGAGGAGGCGGGTCCACTGGATGAGGCACTGAAGACTGGAGTTGTGGTTGGGGAGGTGGTGGTCCCCATGGTGCAGTGCTTGCGATGGGACCTCAGAGTGGTGCAGCTTCTGGTAAAAGGGGTGCCCACAGTGACTAAGGAGGAGATAAGGAAGAGGGTGGAGGAGGTGATGATTGAGTATGGTGACATAGTGGACATTGGCTTTCAGGTGTGGGAGAGGACTGCGATCAGGATGGGAGATGTGGATGTCAGGATTCGGCTGGCGGGAAAGGAGGCCATGGGGAAGGCGAGTGACTGGCCCTTAGTGCTGATGTGGGGGACCTTTGTCTGCAAGGTGTCGAGGGTGAAAGGGAGTGAAGAGGAGGAGGAGGACTTATTGGAGGTGCTGGAGGAGTTGGGTGGTACTGTGGAGAGGAGGGCGAAGGCCTGGAAACTGTATGAGGAGTCGACACATCTGGAGGTTGTGGGCGAGAAGCGTTTCCATATGGATAAGAAGCAGTGGGAGCAGGCCCAGAGATGTAAGAGGCAGAGAGAGCTGTTGGCTAGTATGTCAGGAGAGGTGAAGAAGACGATGGTTGGAGCTGAGGAGTCTGGAGGTGCTGAAGCTAGTGTCTGGGCTGGGAAAGGAGGAGAGGAGGTGGAGGCAAAGGAGGCAGGGGCTGGAGGGGTGCTAGGTAGAGACCCTTTTGCTGATGGTACCTTCGAAGTGTGGGAGCCAGAGTTGGATGCCACCCCCCCCCCACTTATCAGGAGGGGCTCGGTTGGGAAGAGAGGGGCGATGGAGGATACGAGGATGCAGGGGGCCCAGCAGGTGTGCTTTGGGGTTCCTGATGTGGGGCAAGGGGGTCAGGTGGTGGCAGTTGGCGAGGACGAGCTGGTGGATGTTCCTGAGGAGGAGTGGGATGAGGCTTCCAGTGTAGGAGCTGACACTACAATGTTGGAAGCAGGGTGGCCAGGGACCCCAGGAGGGAAGGAGGTGGGGAACCTGTTGTGGATGTGCAAGGTGATGGACAATCTCACTGCTGAAGCTTTGGGAGAGGTGGACTTGCGAGTGATGCCTGAGGAGCATTGGGCAAGGATTCTGCGTGGTGATGGAATAGTGAAGGCACTGAAGGTGGAGATTCTGGATATTTTCCTGGAGGAGGAGGGGTATGAGGTTGATGAGGTGTGGAGGGCAGAACTTGGGATAGTCACTGGTGAGTGGGCAGCCTACTGCTGGGCAGAGTGTCATGGTTTGCGGCTCTGGCAGGAGGCCTGTCGGGAGTATCGTGAGGAATTTGAAGAGCATAAAGATGGGGCAATGGTAGAACTTCTGGGAGCATTGGCAGCACAAGAAGCAGGAGAGAGGGAGCGGGCTGCTGAACATGACTTGGACTTGGTGCAGGAGGAGCAGACTGTGGACTTATAGAGGATGGGACCATGATATACCATTATTCCTTATGAACAGTATAACCAACATTTTCTCTTTAAATGTGAATGGGTTAAGGGGCTCTGGGCGGTGCAAGAACATTTTTACTTGGCTCAAGGGATTGGAGGCTGATCTCTTTTTACTGCAGGATGTTCGATGTGAGGAGGAGGACGATCAGGTAGAGTGGACTAGGGAATGGGGTGGGGCTGCGGCGTGGTTTGGAAAGGTATCGATTTTGGTGAGGAAGGGTAGAGGTGAATTGGGGGAAATCAGGAGCTGGGGTGATCGCTTGGTTTGGGGAGATTGGCATCAGCCAGGGTGGGAATCAGTGAAGGTGGGCTTTTGCTACTGCCCTACAGTTAGGGATGAGAGGACTGCTTGGATTAGGGAGCTACTAGAGGAGGGTATTCTTTTGGAGGAAGGGGTCAATGTGCTCAGTGGGGATTTTAATATGGTTCAGGATCAGCATCTAGACAGGACTGATGGAGGGAGGAGTGCTGGGGGCAGAAGTAGGGGTCTGGATGTGTGGGAAGAGGTGGAGACATTGAGCTCATTGGGGGATATGGGCAGAATGAGGTGGGGTGTTACAAGGGTCTACATACATTGGGTGAATGGCTTGGGCACAAGGATTGTTTGGATTCTGACAGCAGAGTGCTGGGGGTTGGATGTTTGGAAGACATTGGAAGTGGAGTGGTGCCCATAGTCTGATCACTGAGGACTTTTGGGGCAGGGGCAGTTTGGGGGGAGTGGAGATGGACCCGGACATTGGCGCCTTAACTCCTCCCTGCTGGCTGAGAAGGAGTTGTGGGAATTGTGGGTGGTGGACATTCAGGCAAAAGTTTTTACCTGGAGACATGAGGGTTTGCCTGTGGCTGTCCGCTGGATGAGATTGAAAGAGGCTGCGAGGGTTTATTGGAGAGAGGCTAGTAGAGAGGCTGGGAGGCAGAGGAGGAGGCGCACAAGGTGTGCTTCCAACAGGCTGAGGAGATTACAAATGGATTGGGTGGATTTGCTTACTGTTGTTGGGGTGGAGGATTGGAGGATCAAGAGGGCAAAATTGGAGATTGTGGAACTACAAAAGGTGTTGAGGGAAGAGGAGGAGACCCATATGCAGGGCATGGCTGCTAGACTACAGTGGCAGGGGCTTGAGGAGGGTGAGCGGTCTACTGGATACTTATCAAGACTTCTCAAGGCCAGGAGAGTGCGACATCGGTGGGATGGGGTCCTGGATGCTGATGGGGATATGATACATGGCACACAGCAAATCTTAGGGGTGTTGAAGGAGAGATGGCAGAGCTTGTGGAGTGAGGGAGAAGGGGGTGCTGATGAAGCAGAGATTGCAGATACACTAGAAGAATGGGGGCCACCACAAGTAGCTGGACTGGGTGACTTGATCTTACCAGTGCAGGGGGAGGAGATCCAGAGTGTCCTGGCAGCAACTAAACTAGGGATGGTGCCTGGGGAGGATGGACTGCCATGGGACTTCTTGAAGAAGATGGTAAATGTCCCTGGCATTTTGGGTGAGATGGCTGCTCTCGGTGACCATGTCCTTCAGAGCGGTGAGTGGGTGGGAGAGCAGGATCTCAGGATGGTGGCCTTATTGTACAAAGACAAGGGGAGGAGAGAAGACTGGAAGAACTGGAGGCCAATCATGCTTCTAGACATAGACAGGAAGATGGTGACTAAGGTGATTGTCGCAAGGCTGCAGAGAGTTGCCCAACAGGTGCTGGGGGAGGAGCAGCAGGGCTTTGTTGGTGGCAGACTTATAAGAGATGGGACTGTGTGGGTTCATGGTGTGATTGAGAGGGCCCGGACCTGTGGCCTGGATGGAAGGTTGGTCTTTTTGGACCAGAAGAAGGCCTACGACCATATATGGTGGGTGTGGCTGGGCAAGGTATTGGACTGAATTGGGGTTCCCCCAAGGTTTAGAGCCTCTATATTGAGTCTGCTGGAGAGCAGTCAGGCAGCTCTGATGTGTAATAGTCACCGTGAGAGGGTGTTTTCCTTGGGAAGAGGGATTCTTCAGGGGGACCCTCTGTCCCCTATTCTTTATGCCCTTTCACTAGAGCCACTGATGGATAGGATTCGCCGGAAGATGGCAGGGCTCTCTATATATGGTATAGTGTGGAAGGTGGGGGCCTTTGCTGATGATATGGTGGTTGGACTTGGGACTGTGGCAGATGTAGCGGCACTTCAGGAGACTGTGGAATGGTATGAGGCCCACTCGGGGGCAAAGCTTAACTGGCATAAGTGTGAGACAATGGTGCTAGGGAATGGACTAGTGGGTGGGGACGTCATTGGAACAATTGTCCCTAATGGGGAGGTGGTGCGGTATTTGGGCATCTTCCTCTCTGTATATGGTTCTGTCTTGCCACAAGGGTGGTGGGAGAGCAGGGTGAACATTTGGGGGGAGGCCCTTTGAGGATGGGGAGGTCGCCATATCTCTCTAGTAGAGTGAGTGTCAATTCTGAATGTTTATTGATTCCCCAAACTGTGGTATGTGGCATATCACCTCAACTTCTCAGCATAAGTAGTGAAGAAGCTGATGAAGATGGCTAGGGATTGGATGTGGGCAGGGAGGAGGTCCCAGGTCAGTTGGGATACTCTTGCAAAGCTGGTAGTCAGGGGAGGTCTTGGACTGGTGGACTTTCCTAAGAGGCTACACTGCTTGTGAGCCTGGTGGTTGAAAAGAGCTGTGGAACTGTAGGGCAGAAGCTGGGTGCCTCTGATGCAGAAGGTATAGGAGATGTGAACATCTCCTTAGGGGTCCTCCGGAGATCTGCTCTCTTTGGTGGGGCTGAATGGAATTCGGCAGCTGTGGTTTAAGGGCTTTTGGTGGGGCATGGCTGATGGAGCACACCAAATTGGCCTGCGCTGGCAAGGTAATGAGGGGGAGGCAGTGTGGGGGCCTAATATGTGGCATTGGGATAGATTGCTCCTGGGTGGTGCTCCACTTGCTAAGTTTGATATTGGGGAGGGCGTAGAGTGCTAGCAGGGGCTTGGCCAGGATCTTTGGCCAAGTGGCTGGCAGGTGGCAGGGATCGGCAAGGAGTGGGACTGGGCCAGTATCTGGTCTTGGAGCACAGAGGTTCAGAGGTGGCTTCCCCCCAAGTTCTGGGTGGTATGGTGGAGAATGTTGCAGAGGAATGTCATGCTGAATTTCCATACGGGGCATTTGGTGGATGGTGGACAATTTGACTGTGAGGAGTGTTATAATGTTGGGAGAGCTGTGGGTTATGTACAGATGCTGGAACATTGGCTAGGAGAGTGCGAGGTTTTGGGGGACTTTTGGGCTGAGATAGGAGATCACCTGAGTGTGGGGCATAGGCTGGTAGTGGTGGGAGGTTGATGGGAGGATTTGAGATCTTGGCTCGTGGGTGGGGTGGGTGATAGTTGGCTCACTGTAGGATGGGTTTAGCAATATGGGTAGGACTGGCGGGTCATTGGCTTTTTGTATTTGAGGTGGGACAGCGTCTGGGGCTGTGGGAGAAGGTGTTAAGATGGGAAGGGCTATTGGGGGATCTGCTGACTGGGTGGTGGGTGGGTTGGGGTCCTCAGGGGGGCTGATGTCATGGTTTGGTGGTGAGGATCTGTGAGCAGAGTGGTGGGAGGGTGGTGGTAGTGTTAGACAAAGTGGTCTTTCGTTGGGAAGGGGTAGGGGGGGGGGGATCCCCTAGAGGGATCGGATAGGGGGTGGGATCATTGTATTTATATGGGATAGATGGGTATTAATAAAGGGATGGAGTCCAAGTGACTATAAAAAACATTTTTACTTGGCTGAAGGGATTGGAGGCTGATCTCTTCCTCTTACAGGATGTTAGGTGTGAGGATGACTTGGATAGACTGGAATGGACGAAGGAGTGGTGTGGTGAGGCAGTTTGGAGGGGCAAAGTTGGAATTCTGGTGCAGAAGGGCAGAGGGGAGATATAGGATGTGCAGAGCTGGGGGGATAGATTGGTCTGGGGTGAGTGGATACACACAGGTTGGGAGCTAGTCATGGTGGGCTCCTGCTACTGCCCTGTGGTATGGGGCGAGTGGGTAAATTGGGTGACAGGTCTACAGGAGAGTGGAATTCTTGTGGAGGTTGGGGTAGATGTACTCAGTGGGGACTTCAATATGGTCCATGACATATTAAGGGATAGAACTGATGGAGGATGAGGAGCTGTGGGTCGGAGTGGAGGTCAGGCAGCATGGGAGGAAGTGGAAAGACTGAGTGCTCTGGTGGATGCAGGTAGGGAATGTTGGGGGAATAGGAGGGTGTACACGCACTGGGCCAGGGGACTGGGAATGAGGATTGATTGAATTCTGACAGCCAGCTGCTGGGGCTTGGATGTTTGGAAGTTGCTGGAGGTGGAATGGTGTCCTTGGTCAGATTATTGGGAGATTTTAGGGCAGGGACATTTTGGGGAGAGTGGGGATGGGCCTGGATATTGGCATCTCAATTCCTCCTTACTAGATGATAAGATCCAGTGGGATAAATGGGCTGAAGGAGATCAACTGCAGGTAGAATGCTGGAGGCAGGAAGGTGTCCCAGTTGATATTCGGTGTATGTAGATAAAGGAGATGTCCAGGACTTTCTGAAGTGAGGCTGGTATGGAGGCGGGGAGACAGAGGAGGTGGTGGGTGCAGTGGGCTTCTAGTAGACTATCAAGACTCTTGGAGGACTGGGCAAGACTGGCGACATTGGAGAGAGAAGCAGACTAGTGATTGATAAGGTTAAGAATAGAGGTGGCTGAACTACAACAAATGCTGCGGAATGAGAAATAGGCAAGGGTCCAGGGTCTGGCAGTATGGCTTCGTTGGCAGGAGCTGGAGGATGGCGAGCAGCCCTCAAAGTTTCTCACAAGAGCCCTTCAGGCAAGAAGGGTACAGCACAGGTGGGAGGGGGTGATTAATGCCAATGGTTTATTGGTGCATAGGGTACAAGACATTCTTGGATTGTTAAAGGAACATTGGAGTGGATTGTGGAGTAAGGAGGAGGGTGGGGCAGATGCCAAGGACATTGATCAGGCATTGGAGGGTTGGCACCCTACCCAAGCAGATGGGTTGGATGACTTAGTACTGCCAGTGCTAGAGGAGGAGATCCATCAGGTTCTTGCCATGACAACCTTGGGTATGGCACCTGGGGAGGATGGTCTGCCCTGGGACTTCTGGAAAAGGATGGTGGGAGTCTCTTGAATACTGGGAGAGATGACGGCACTGTGTGATTGGATTCTACAGACAGGGAGATGGGTGGGAGAACAGGATCTAGGGCTGGTGACATTGCTTTATAAGAACAAAGGTAGCCAAGAGGACTGGAAGAACTGGAGGCCAATTATGCTACTAGATATAGACAGAAAGTTGGTTACCAAAGTGGTGGTCGCAAGGTTGCAAAAGGTGGCCCAGCAAGTCTTGGATGAGGAGCAGCGTGGCTTTGTGGGAGACCAGCTCATCAGGGATGGCACAGCATGGGTGCATGGCATTATTGAAGGGGCACAAGCCAGTGGACTGGATGGGCATCTGGTCTTTTTGGACCAGGAGAAGGCTTATGACCGAGTGCGATGGGTCTGGCTGGCAAAAGTTTTGGATAAGATTGGGGTCCCATGACAGTTCAGGACCACCATGATCAGCCTAATGGAAGGAAGTAGGGTGGCACTCATGTGTAATGGACATAGAGGGGTGGCATTTCCCCTGGGTAGGGGGGTGCCCCAGGGGGACCCACTGTCTCCTATTTTGTATGCTTTGTCTCTGGAGCCCTTCATGGACAGAATCAGGCAGAAGATAGTGGGGCTCTCTATCTTTGGCATCAGGTGGAAAGTAGGGGCATTTGCCGATGACATAGTGGTCAGTCTAGGATCAATTGCGGATGTTGAGAAGCTCAAGAAAACAGTGGAGTGGTATGAGGTGAACAATGGGGCTAGGCTTAATTGGTATAAGCATGAAACAATGGTGTTAGGCAATAGTCTGGTGGGTGGGGAGATTATTGGTACAATTGTCCCTATTGGTGAGGTGGTTAGGTACTTGAGTATTTATCTGACAGTATATGGGTCGGTTCTATCCAGACTTTGGTGGGAGCAGAGGGTTGGCATTTGGGAGGAGGCCCTGCAGAGTTGGGGGGGCCACCAATTGTCTCTGGCAGGATGTGTTTCGATTCTGAATGTCTATTGGCTGCCAAAGATGTGGTATCTGGCTTATCATCTGGACTTCTTGGCTTGGGTGGTGAAGCGATTGATGAAGCTGGCCAAAGGGTGGATCTGGGCTGGAAGGTGGAGTCAGATAAGCTGGAAAGTCTTGTCCTTACCAGTGGCAAGTGGGGGACTTGGGCTGGTTGACTTTCCTAAGAGGCTGCACTGCTTGAGAGCATGGTGGCTGAAGAGAGCAGTAGAGTTGAGAGGGGGTGGTTGGGTTTCCCTTCTGCAGAAAGTCTGGGAGATGAGGTTCTCGCTGAGGGGTTCGACTGGTGATCTCCTAGCGCTCGTGGGCCTTCAGAACTCCAGACAATTGCAATACAAAGGCTTCTGGTGGAGAGTGGCAGAGGAGGTATGCTGCATTGGAATTAGGTGACAGAGAAATAAAGGGGAGGAGACTTGGGACCCAGTGATGTAGAGATGGGACCGAGTGTTACTGGGAGACATTTCCTTAATTGAGTTTGATATTGGTGATGGGATTGAATGCCAATGGAGACCAGGCCAGGATTTGTGGCCTAGCAGTTGGCAGGGTGTAGGAATCGGCAAGGAGTGAGACTGGCATAGTATTTGGGCCTGGAGTGCCAAGGTGAAGAGGTGGCTGCTGCTGAAGTACTGGGTGGTCTGGTGGCATGTGCTGAGGAGAAATGTCATGCTCAACTTCTACTCTGGTCACCTTGTTGAGGAAGGCTGCTTTGACTGTGAAGAGTATTATAATGTAGGGCAGGAAGGGGGATATATACAGACACCTGAACATTGGCTAGAGGAGTGTGAGGTACTTAGTACCTTTTGGCAGAACATTGGGGATCATCTGGGAGTAGTATATAGGGGAGCTGATGGGCATGGGTGGTGGGAGGATCTAAGAGGCAGACTGGAGGGGGGGGTGGGGAAGAAATGGGTGACGTTAGGTTGGGCTTTGGCCATTTGGGTGGGGTTGGCCAGTCACTGGTTATTTGTTTTTGAGGATAGGAGGAAACTTGGCTCTGAGGTCAAGCTGAGGAGGTGGCGTAGCCTTATGGAAGACACCTTGATGGGCTGGTGGCTTGGTTGGGGGTTGGAGGGGAGTCAAAGCCATCATTTGGTAGAATAAATCTGTAGGAAGAGCAGGGGGAGGGTTGGTGTTGTGGATGAGAAAGTGGTCTTTATTCATGTAGATAGGGGGAGTGGCACCCCTATGGGGATCAGGTGGTGGGAGGGTAAAATGTAAAATTATTAATAGACAGGTAATAAAAGGAGGAGTCCAAGTGACTTTAAAAAAAAAAAAAAAAAAAAAATAATACATATATTTGACTAATATTATAGAAATAAATAAAAATATTTACATATTGTCTTGCTCCAATTGTACCTTTTGTTTAACAAAGTATATAAAAAGAGTTTTCATATCATCACTTATCAATGCTCAAACAGATTCAGCACTATCACCTGCTTGTACCTTGCACTTGTGTAGACTCCATATATATCTGCTGACTTTGGTAGATAATAATGGATTACCCATCCATTTCTTCTCTCCATAGTTGAAATTCCATCATTAGTCACTGTAGTTATACAAATCACAGTAATATTTGCTGATTACTGATTGAATTGCCATAGCAAGAGAATACTACATATATATAAAGAAGATATCAGTATTTTTTGTTGTTGAACCCATCAATAAATTATATATATTTAAACACTTACAGATTTGTCTTCACATCTAACAACCTTTCCATCAGTATTCTTTTGATCCTCAAAATTACATTTTTTATAAATATATGCATAAATAAAGCCTGGAGTATCATCTATCAAAAAGGCAAGATCAAACTTAGAATTGCATTCTTGATGAAAAATAGTATAGGCTTTAATGATTCTAAAATATGTAATAATAATAATAAATAAGAAGTCTGATATATACATATATCAATATATATTAGAAATAATCATAGTCATTACCACTTATGTTACACACACTTTTACAACTCACTATCAAATATTTATTAGAGAAAGGTACTAAGGCAATAACAACTAATAAGTAAACTGACATGCATACTAGTTTGGGTGGACTTGGAGCCTTTGACAGGCAATATGTTTGATATGGATATGGATTGGAGATATAGTCATTCAGTGGTCCAGGGGGGCAGGGCAGTTCAGGCAGTGGTAGCAGAACTGGGAGAGGAGCAGGAGAGCAGCAGGGGAGGAGTTTTGTGGATATATTAAAGAATAGTGAATAGCCTGTTGGATCTCATGGTGGACAGATGAAGGGGAAGGAGAAGCAGAAGGAAGGAGAAGTGAGAGGTGCTGGATCTCAGCCAGTGGGGGGAAGGGCTAGTGGAGTGGCAGCTGAGAGTAGAGGGGAGACTGCTGATGGTAGTGTGACTGGGAATTTGGAAAAAAATCCAGATATGATAGCTGATGTAGGGGTTGGGCAGATGGGCCCAAAGAGGAAGGGGGATCTGACAGATAGTGTGATGGGGCTGGTAATAGCACTGTTACTCAAGAAGTCAATCTCAGAGTTTGCAGCAATCTTGTACTTCTGGGGCCTGATAGTGATAGTGAGGATAGTTCTGGGGATTATCTTGAAGCAGATGATGGGAGCTGCCTCTGTGAAGTTCCTGAAGGGATTGGAGAGAGTGGAGGTGGGTTTTGAGGAGACAGGTCTACTGAAGGAGGCATTGAAGACTGGAGTGGCTTTAGGAGAGGTGATGGTACCTATGAGGTAGTACTTGAGGTGGGATCCCAGAGTGGTTCAGCTACTGGTAAAGGGGGTGCCAACAGTGATGACTGTGGAGACCAGGAGGAGGGTTGAGGAGGTGATGGCAGAGTATAGTAATGTAGTAGATATTGGATTTCAGATGTGGGAGGGAACTGCTTTCAGGACTGGATATATGGATGTCTAAATTTGGCTGGCTAGAAAAGAGGTCACTGGGAAGGCCAGTGACTGGCCTTCAGTCATGCTGTGGGGGCTTTCATCTGTAAGGTATCGAGGGTGAAGAGAAGTGAAGAGAAGGAGTAGGATCTGTTGGAGGCTCTGGAAGAGAGGAGTGGAGTGGTAGAGAGGAGGGCTAAGGTCTAGTAGATGTATGTGAATTCAACATATTTGGAGATCATGGATGGGAAACATATCTGCACTGACAAGAGATAGTGGGAGAGGGCTCAGAAGTGCAAGAGGCAGATGGAGTTGTTAGCAAGTATGGAAGAAGGAGTGAAAAAGAATGCAGGAGGTGTTGAGAAGTCAGAGGGCACCAAAGCAAGTATCTGGGCCAGTGAGGGGGGAGGGGAGATCAAGGAGGGTCAGGTTGGGGCAGGGAAGCCACCACACAGTGACTCTTATACAGATGGCATGTTTGAAGTCTGGGAACAGGACTTCAAACCCCCCCTCTTGTCAGGTGTGGTCCTGCTGTAAGGAGCTGGGCAGTAGAGAATATACTGATGCATGAAGCCCAGCAGGTGTATTTTGGAGTTCCAGATCTGGCAAAAGGAGGAGAGATAGTGGTAGTTGGTGAGGATGAGCTGGTGGATGTGACAGAGGAGGAGTGGGATGAAACTGCAAGTGCAGGGGCAGATACCATGATGCTAGATGCTGGAAAGCCTGCAACTCCAGGGAGGAAGGAGGTGGGGAACTTACTGTGGCTATACCAGATGATGAACAACTTTGCAGCTGAAGAGTTGAGAGAAGTGGACCTGTGAGTGATGGGTGAGGAGCATTGAGCACAGATCTTGTAGAGTAATGGAGTTATAGAGGCACTGAAAGTTGAGGTGCTTGCAATTCTTCTGGAGGAGAAAGGGTATGAGATTGATAAGGAGATGGAGGCCAAGCTGACAGTAGTTACAGGTGAGCAGGCTGCCTTCTGTTGGGCAGAGTGGCATGGGCTGAGGCTTTGGCAGGAGGTCTGTCTGAAGTACTATAAGGACTTTGAGGAAAAGAAGAATGGAGAGATGGCTGAACTTCTGGTGGGATTGGAGATAAAGGAGGTTAAAGAGGAGGCTTTGGCTGTCAAACACAACTTAGACTTGGCAAGAGAGGAGAGGCATATGGATTTGTAGAGGATGGGCAGGACATTTCTTCTAAAAATATTATTTCTAATGAATAGTACAACAAAAATTTTCTCTCTGAATATGAATAGACTACAGGGATCTGGATAGTGTAGAAACATTTTTAATTAGCTTAAGAGTTTGGAGGCTGATCTCTTTCTGCTGCAGAATGTTTGATTTGAGGATGATAAGGATCAGGAGATATAGACTAGAGAATGGAGAGGAACTGCAGCTTGGATTGACAAAGTGGCAATTTTGGTACAGAGTGGTAAAGGGGACTTGGGTGGAATAAGAAGCTGGGGAGACTGTTTGGTTTGGTGGGAATGGCCTAGACCTGGGTGGGCACTGGTGAAGGTGGATCTTTCTACTGCTCAGCAGTTAGGAATGAGAGGATTGCATGGATTAAGGGTCTTTTGGAAGAGGGCACTCTTATGGAGGAGGAGGTCAATATTCTGGGAGGAGACTTTAATATGGTACAGGATATTTAGTTAGATAGAACTGATGGAGGGAGGAGTGCTGATGGTAGGAGTGGTGGCTTGAACAAGTAGGAGGAGGTGGAGAACCTTGGCTCTCTGGGGGATATGGGCAGGACAGGGTGGGGAGACAGGAGGATTTATACACACTGGGTGAATAGACTGAGTACAAGGATTGACTGGATCCTGATGGCCAAGTGCTGGGGAATTGATGTTTGGAAGACACTAGAGGTAGAGTGGTACCTGTGGTCTGATTATTAGGGTCTCTTAGGGCAGGGGCAGTTTGGGGAGAGTAGAGATAGACCTGGACATTTGTGCCTTAACACCTCTCTGCTGGCTGAGAAGGTTTTGTGGGACCCATGGGTGGAGGACATCTAAGTGAAGATTGCCAGCTGGGCACACAAGGGTTTGCTGGTGGGTGTCTGATGGATAAAGTTAAAAGAGGCTACATGGGTTTACTGGGGAGGAGCTGGTAGAGAGGCAGGGAAGCAGAGAAGGAAAAGGGTGAGGTGTGCTTCCAATTGATTGGTTAGATTGCAGATGGAATGGGCAGATTTGTTAAATTCTGGTAAGATTGATGATTGGAGGTTGGTACATGCAAAATTGGAGGTAATGGAGCTACAATAGGTGTTGAGAGAAGAGGAGGAGATGTACATGAGAGGAATGGCAGCTAGGCTAAGGTGGTAGGGACTTGAGGAGGGGGATAGGCCTACTAGATACTTATCACAGCTCCTCCAGGCCAGGAGGGTGTGGCATCAATGGGATGGAGTCCTGGATGCAGATGGGGAAATAGTGCATGGTATGCAACAGATCTT
The DNA here is from genome assembly GCA_003990745.1 of Jimgerdemannia flammicorona. Taxonomy (NCBI): domain Eukaryota; kingdom Fungi; phylum Mucoromycota; class Endogonomycetes; order Endogonales; family Endogonaceae; genus Jimgerdemannia; species Jimgerdemannia flammicorona. Next base: position 13,869 of record RBNI01003269.1, read on the forward strand.
AGGGGTACTGAAGGAGAGATAGTGGGGTCTGTGGAGTGATGAGAAAGGGGGTGGGGATAAGGAGGCAATTGGAGATACACTGGTGGATTGGGAACTACCACAAGTAGAGGGCCTTAGTGATTTGATCATATCAGTCCAAGAGGAGGAGATCTAGAGAGTCCTTGTAGCAACTATGCTTGAGATAGTGCCAGAAAAGGATGAGTTACCTTGTGACTTTTGGAAGAAGATGGCAAAGGTTCCTGGAGTTTTAGGAGAGATGACAGCCCTCTGTGACCATGTCCTTCTGAATGGTGAGTGGGTTGGAGAGCAGGACTTGAGATTGGTGGCCTTGTTGTACAAAGACAAGGGGAGGAGGGAGGACTGGAAGAACTGGAGACCAATCATGCTTCTAGATGTGGACAGAAAGATAGTGACTAAGGTGATTGTTGCAAGGTGACAGAAGGTTGCCCAGCAGGTGCTGGGTGAGGAGCAGCGGGGCTTTGTTGAAGGTAGGCTTATCAGAGATGGGACAGCCTGGGTTCAGGGCATCATTGAAGGAGCTAGGGTTTGTAGATTGGATGGAAGACTGATCTTTTTGGACCAGGAGAAGACCTATGACCAAGTTCAGTGGGTGTGGCTGAGCAAGATGCTGGATAGAATTGATATTTCCCATTGATTTCAAGCTTCTATGTTGAATCTGTTGGAGGGAAGTAGGACAGTACTGATGTGTAATACTCACCAGGGCCTGGCATTTCCCTTGGGAAGAGTTGTTCCTCAGGGAGATCTACTGTCTCCTATTCTTTATGCCCTTTCATTAGAACCTTTGATGGATAGGATATGGCAGAAGGTGGTGGGGCTCTCTGTATATGGTGTGGTGTAGAAGGTGGGAGCCTTTGCAGATAATATGGTAGTTGGACTTGGCTCAGTGGCAGATGTTGAGATACTTAAAGAGATAGTGGAATGGTACAAGGTATATTCTGGGGCAAAACTCAACTGGCATAAGTATGAGACAATGGTGCTGGGGAATGGACTAGTGGGAGGGGACATCATTGGAACAATTGTCCCTGCAGGAGAGGTGTTGAGGTATTTGGGTATCTTTCTTTCTATATATGGTTCTGTTTTGCCATAGGGGTGGTGAGAAAGGAGGGTGGCCATTTGGGGGGAGGCTCTTAGAGATTGGGGAGGTCACTACATCTCCCTAGCAGGCCAGGTATCAATCCTGAATGTCTACTGGTTCCCTAAGCTATGGTATGTTACTTATCATTTGAATTTTCTAGCTTGGGTGGTAAAGAGACTGATTAAACTGACTAGAGACTGAATTTGGACAGAGAGGCAGTCCCAGATCAGTTGGGACACTCTGGCAACACTGGTGGTTCAGAGAGGGCTTCACCTAGTGGACCTTCCTAAGAGGCTGCACTGCCTGTAAGCTTGGTGGTTGAAAAGGGCTTTCGATTTGCAGGAAAGGGATTGGGTGCCACTGATATAGAAGGTGTAGGAGATGAGATTCTCCCCACAAGGGTCCTTGGGAGATTTGCTATCTCTGGTGGGTCTGAATGGAAGCCAATGGCTATGGTATAACAGCTTCTAGTGGGGGGTGGTGGATGGAGCACACCATATAGGCCTATACTGGTGAAGCAATGAGGGGGAGATGCTATGGGGTCCAGCTATGTGGCATTGGGACAGACTGCTTCTGTGGGGTATTCCACTTACTGAGTTTGATATTAGTGAAGAAGTGGAATGTCAGTGGGGACTTGGTCAGGATCTTTGGCCAAGTAGCTGGCAGGTAGTGAGGATTGGTAAGGAGTGGGACTGGGCAGGAGTCTGGTCATAGAGTACTGAGATGCAGAGGTGGCTTTCTCTCAAGTTCTGGGTGGTATGATAGTGGATACTACAGAGGAATATTATGTTGAATTTCCATGCTGGATATCTGATGAATGGTAGATAATTAGATTGTGAGAAGTATTGTAATATAGGGCAAGTTGGGAGATTTGTGCAGATATCAGAACATTGGCTGGAAGAGTGTGAGGTTCTGGGGGACTTTTGGATAGCAGTAGAAGACTGTCTGGATATAGAGAGGAGGCCAGATAGAGAGAGAGGTCATTGGGAGAATTTGAAATCTTGGTTAGTGGGTAGTGTTGGCAATGGATAGTTCACTGTAGGGTGGATTTTAGCTATATAGGTAGGGCTGGCTAGATATTGGCTCTTTGTTTTTAAGGAGGAGCAATAGATGGGTATATAGGAGAAGTTGTTAAGATAGGAGGGGTTGATGGGAGATTTGCTAACTGGGTGGTGGGTTGGTTGGGGTCCCTAGGGTGGGCAATATCACTATCTGGTAGAAGGGATCTGTGAACAGAGTGGTGGGCAGGTGGTAATGGTGAATGATAAAGTGGTCTTTCATCAAGAGGAGGTGGGAGGGGGGG
>RBNI01003270.1:0-16265 GCA_003990745.1 Jimgerdemannia flammicorona
CCTAGGGGGACCCCCCCCCTCACCCCCTCACAATGAAAGACCACTTTACCATTCACTATCACTACCTGCCCACCACTCTGTCCACAGATCCCTTTCACCAACTAATAATGTTGCCCATCCTGAGGCTCCCAGCCTATCCACCACTCAGTCAACAGATCTCCCATCAACCTCTCCTATCTCAACAACTTCTCCTATATACTCAACTGCCACCCCTCCTCAAAAACAAAGAGCCAATGTCTAGCCAGCCCTATCCATACAGCTAAAACTCATCCTACAGTGAGCCATCCATTGTCCACACCTCCTACTAACCTAGATTTCAGATCCTTCCACCTCCTGCACTCTCCATCTGGTCTTCTCACCACACCCAACCTAGCCCCAACTACTAACCAAAAGTCCCCCAGCATCTTACACTCTTTCAGCCAATGTTTCGGCATCTGTACAAAACCCCCAACTTGCCCAATATTATAATACTCCTTACAATTGAATTGACCACCATCTACCAAATGGCTAGCACAGAAATTCAACATAACATTCCTCTGCAATATCCTCCACCATACTACCCAGAACTTTGGGAGAAGCCACTTCCGCACCTTAGCACTCTATGACTAGACTCCTGCTCAGTCCCACTCCTTACTGATCTCTACTGCCTGTCAGCTACTTGGCCACAGATCCTATCCAAGACCCTGCTGACATTCCACTCTATCACCAATGTCAAACTCAGCAAGCAAACCACCCCCCAGGAGCAGTCAGTCTCACTGCCACATAGCTAGGCCCCACAGTATCTCTCCCTCATTGCTTCACTATTACAGGTCTAACCGGTGTGCTCCATCCACCACTCTCTACCAGAAACCCTTATACTGTAGCTGTCGGCTTCCATCCAGACCCACCAGAGCAATGTATCCTGTTTGGCAATAGAAAAAATAAGCTCTGGATTTCTTCAGGCAGTCCTTTTCTTCAGGGGTGAGCTTAGTGTTCTTTTTGTTCATGGTGTTTAAGTCCATTGGTACTGGGCTAACTGTCCTTGATTGGTTTCTGTAGTGGTTCTCAAAGTAATTCTTTTTGTAGTATTCTGGTTTGAAGCAGTTACCAAAGGTGATATCAAATCTATTAACAATTCTCATAACTTCATCAAGAGTTTTGGGCTCTTCCAGCTTGACCTTGACTTGTGTGTTTCCCTTCAGACCTCAGACATAGTGGTCTATCTTTTCATTCTCAGATACTACTGGTAGCTTAAGTAGAATTGACAAAAATTGTATATTATAGCTTTATATAGACTTGAGTTACTTGATATTTACTAGCTTATCTCTGACTAGCTTGGTGGCATTAGCAGACTTAAACTACTTGTGAAGAGCTCTCTTAAAAGCTTCCCAATTTCTGATTCATGCATATGAGTATATAGATATAACTATGATATGATTATACTACCAGATAGCTGTATTTCCTCAGAAAAGTGTGGTGGTAAATTAGACTTACATGTCATCTTCCATTCTTGTAAGCTCAAAGTATTGATCCAATTGGAAGGTCTATGTATCTATAGATAGTCCTTCTTAATGGCTGTCAAAGGTATCTGGCTTGAGTGGCTTGAAACTAACTAGTACTATAGCAGGATGTAATGTACCCATAGTTTGTGTTTTTTGCTGTTCTAGTTGTACTTGAAGTTCTTGAATTTGGTGGGCCATAGCATTGATCATGTCTTCTATGTTGAGCTGTGGTCCTTCTGCTTCTTTTGTAGCAGAGGGGTCTGGCTGATAGACTGACTCTTTGCAGCTCATTTCAGATTTGTGTGACTAGTTATAACTGGTTTCCGAATTTGTGTGAGATTTCTTAATAAGGCAAGGTGTAATGACACTACTACTATCAAGTATAATGGTTCTAGTTTCTTTAAGAGGAAGCAGCTAAATCTGGAAGTTCTAGTTGGCCTAAAGTAGCTCAAAAAGATACTTAAAGGTTCAAGTGTTTTCAAAGAATTTCTGAGAGAAAATATTCTAAGCTTTATTCAGATAGAGAACAAGGATATTTATATATAATCTGAAAGAAAGATCTGGAAGGATCTTGGAAAGAAAGAGAAATACCAAGAAATAGGTTCTTGGCAAAGCTGACTAATACTATTCTACAATGTTCTAAAAAGTTCCATAACTAGCTGAGATAAGATACTTGGTGCCAAGGAAAGACAAAAATGTTCTAGTGATGTCTGGGTACTGAGAGAAGGTTTCTAAACAAGTAGAAGGTGCTGGAACATAGTAGAATATTCAAGAAATAATAAGAAAAGACTGACTAAAAGATACAAAAAATATACTAAGACTAAATATAACTGTGAAATTGTTACACTATATATACTCTTCAGTAATATAACTATTTAAGCAATCTAATACTCATCAGTATCTCTAAATTTTAATCTTCCAAAGTATACTCCAAGTACTAAACCATGACCTTTAAATATATCTATATTGAGAATGACTCTCTACATATCCATACTTAAATATAACAAATATATCATAATCTAAAACAGAAATATCAATATCACCAGAAACATCTGATTCATTACTTTGCATATAGCAACAAACAGAAATAAAGTACCAGATCTCTTTGCTCAAAATGTATAACTCAAAACCACTACATCTATCTAGAATGGGAGCATCATATTTAAATCAATCACAAAGTCATTTTTATCACCAAAATGCTAACCTTCCGACTCAAACTTTGACTGCAGCCTTAAAACAGAGCAAATACTAAAATATTCGCTTAATTGGATGTCGATTGTCGTTAAAATCGAGAGGCAATGCCAACCGAAATTGTATTACTCACTACCCCCTGCCTCCATTTCCTCCTCTCCCTCATCCCGTAGCAATAAAACACCGAATCTCCCCAAAAGGCTCTCGGCCGGCCCCGGCAATCCTTCCTGACTCTTGAAGCTCTCCAACATATTCTTCACCAGGTTCAATTTCAGATCAACAGGCCGTGTCTCATCTTCCTCCAATTCCTCACCTTCCTGCTCCATGGGCAAGCGAGTGAATGATCCAGCGATCTTGGCGTGCGATCCCAGTTCATGGTCCATTGAGGCCATGTAGGATTCGAGGGTAGATGTGGATACAGTGGATGGCGGGAGTGCCGACGAAATCTTCTCGATTTCAGCCGCAAATGAGACATGTGGCTCCGCCGGTTTCGTTGAGGGTGCTGGCACCTTGTCCAACCTTGATCTCGCTGATGTCGCCGACGCTGTCGGCTTTGCTGGAGTGGTCATTGGGATGGTCGCTGTTGTTGATCCCTTGGGTGCAGATTTTGCAGCTGCCAAGCGAAGATATTTGTCATCAGATATGCCTGTAGATACATGCGATAAGACAAAACAATACAGGTTAACTAATTCGCTGCTGTCCCAAAATTAGCGGAAGAAGAGCGTATTCTTGCAACTGGAGACAGATATATTTACCCAACGTCTTCCTCATGATATTCAAAAACTCGTTCGGGTTGAACGAGATCGCTTCATCCTTATCCTCATCCCCGTCCTCTTGCCCTTCGTCCATGCTGTCATACTCTTCGCCATCATCGTTCTCAAGCTCACTGGATATCGGACAAGGTAGAAGGCAACACAATAAGAAAACGAGTTCGACATTTCGGGGGTCAATTCATAAAAACCCCAATGAATACACGATATAATCTAGTCAAATAAGAACTAAACGAGAATCCAGTGCTGCTCAAAACTCAAAAACAAAATCTATAAAAAACAATAGCTTCGAGCATACAGCTACAAAAACAACTCACCCTGGAAATTCCGCGCCCTCTACACCGCTCTGATCCCACTCAACAAACTTCTCAAACTTTCCAGCCATATCCATGAGATCCAGAGAACTACCTTCTACCTCCTGACCATCTCTCTCTTTCTCGTGGCGCATGACGCCACCAACCCTTGCCTTTAGCATGTCCTCAAGCTGCCTAGGATCCACGTTCATCCAAGAATCGTCATCCTCGCGATCGTCATCCTCGCGATCGCCATCGTCCGGCAGCGGAGGAAGAGGCGCAGTTTCCGAGTAGGAAGACAGGAGGCGGTCAATCAGACGCCGGGGTGGAAGAGTGGCAGAGTGGAATTTTGAGATTATAACTTCGGAATCGGAATCAGAGTCAGTGGTAGTACTGGATGGATCAGAACAAGAATTTACGAAGGGCAATACCGGAGACAATTTAACTGCTTTGCCAAGGCCCTATTAATGGGAGGAAACGTAACGACAAACACGAGCAAATTGAACATACTTCACCGGCGCCTTCTTATTCTGGAAATACTGGTTCTTAGCCACACCTTCCAATTCTCGATATAACCGTGATCCTTCGAGCTCACCCTGGACAGAAAAGACCGACGTATATCAGCGAAGGTTAATTTCTTGGAATAAATATTTGTCGGAAACACTTTCATCCCACGCCAGAATTCGTTTCAACAAGTGATAGACTACCCTGAAATATCCTCTTCTAGTGAGGCTATGCCTGAAAGCACCCCATTGAGGATCGGAATCAAACGGATAGCTCTGAAAATCAGGCGTAGGGATTACAGTTACAGTTAATGACAGTTCGTGCGAGATCATACACTTGACCCGACGACTCTTATCCACTTATCCAGCTCCATATCAGAGACGGCAAAACAATTGATATCACCAACCTCAACCGTAGCATCGTCAGATCGGATGTCTAAATTTGCATGATACTTGTCGGAATACAGGATTTCGAAGCCACAGGCCTACATACGGATAGGGACGCCACGGCATTGATCCAATTTCTGGCGCATCAATAACACTGAAAACCAGTCTTCCTTGAGTTCTGATAGGAAAGCAAGGAGATATTGCAACTACCAGTTTCATTCCCAATTCTGCCTCCTTGAAACGCTTTCTATCTGACATTGGCGGCATCTTAAACGATTTAGGTGCATGTAACTGCTGCCCGACAAGTTGCGCGTAAAGCGTCCGCGTTAACCGAATGACGGAGGAGACGGAAGTTGAAGGCGGGAACTTGGTCATCGTCACGCACGCCTAGGGGTCAATTCGCGACATTTTTTGATTCAACAGGTTGTGGTTATAAAAATGAAGCAGCAGAGAGAACATATGAAATATGTTACGGATACGGGGAGGTCAAAGAACAAACGCAAATACGAGATACCTACCTTCATGGATATTGGGTCGCGTGTGCAAAACGCCTCGACCGCTTGAGCGACAAGCTGTGGTTCGCGGCGCGCAAGATACACAATGAAACGCGGAACCAAACACCGCGCGCGATGGTCGTTAGCTCGAGCTTCGTCGGGGTACCTGATTGCATTGAATCCGAGTTCGAGTGAGTCAGTTATGACGTTTCCATGAAGGAACTAGAGCAGAGTTTGAGAGAGATAACTATGGCGGCATACCCCCGGATACGTTCAAAAGCGGCCTCGTAAATCTTAGTTTCAGACTCTGTCTTCAACCCTGTCCCGACCCGCACCAGCTCGATTGCACGCTGCCTTGTCAATTTCCCGGTCGGAATCTGCATGATTTCGGCGGGAGTTTTTGGGAGGGGAATTATATGTAGCTTTCCTTGGTGGATATACACCTGAAATAGAATGTGCATAGTAAGCGACATTTTACACTATGAGTAATGCAAAAAAAAAAAAAAAAAAAAAAAAAAAAAAAAAAAAAAAAAAAAAAAAAAAAAAAAAAAAAAAAAGGCGGGGGGGGGAGGGGAGCGGAATCAGGAGAAGAATATCCCACCCTATTTTGGCTATTAGATGGATCCAGCCAGTTGGGCAACTCCATGGCAGCCTCTATCAAAAGGAATTCACCATCATTGTCAGAGACGCTGAAAAAGTGAATGGAGTAAAGCGAGAGCCAAAATTATGGTGGTTTCTGAGCACGTTATAATAAATTCGCAAGCTTCGTTTTCATACCTAATGATGGCCTCTTTGAATTTGATCGATATCTCTCGCAGCAGAAACACAATTAGCCATTCATCGTCGATGCAGTCGCCAAACCGCGTCTGACCATGTAGGAATGGATAGGCAGGATCTTGTTCGAGAAGAGGATAAAAAAAAAAGAAAAAAAAAAAATCCTCGGTGAGAACAGTCTTCAACAGAGTAAAACTTGGGACACATCAGAGTAACCAACCGCCGTTTCTGGCCAAGGTAACTTGTAGGCTGAAGGGATCCTTCTGCCAGAGATGGCCTATCAGGAAGCATTGAACATGAGAGATGACGAGGGCGCATGTTTCTTGCAATAAAGTAATCTGGTAAGGTTGGGGTTGTTGGTTTGGAAGTGGGAAGTAGATGGAGTATTGCACGCAGTTCTCCTGGTCTTGGAGCATGGTGGTGCGATTGTGGCGGAGCAAGGATCCCCGAGCGTGACGTGTTGGTGTTCAAATTTTTCGGTGACATCACGGGTCAATTGGGTTGTGTTGGTGCTGCCACGACATGAAACCACGCTCCTCTCTCCGTGTGTAAACTCAAAACTGCATCAACAATGGTGCGTCCACCTGCTTCCATTGTTTGCGTTCAAGTCGCAGACGCGACGCTCACCCCTTTGCTCATCGCAACTACATAGGTTGTTTTAGCCGCTGCCGTCGTCACGAAGAGCGGGAAGGGTAGGTTCACTTCAATCAACCAAGAAATATGACAATGTTCGGCATGCGCTCAACCCCTTCCCGTCTGCACCTCCAGCTGTGATCTCCCGTCAGTTTCGCGAAATGCAGCGCGCCCGCATCGAGGGCTTGCTGGCCTCCTTTCCCAAATTGACGAGCACTGGCCAGCAGCACACCACCGTGGAGACCGAGCACGTCCGTTACGTGTATCAGCCTCTGGATGAGATGTTCATGGTGCTCATCACCAACCGCCAGGTATGACGCGTTGTAGGCACTGCTTCACCAGTTGCACCATGCCCATCAAGCTGTTCTGCAGCTCGTTGCCTCTCCGCACTCCATACACCTGCTGCGCCTCGCCTTTGACGCAACCTCGCCCTGGTTCGCTTCGCGTCTTTAGTCCAACATTCTCCAAGATATCGACTCGTTGCACCTTTTTGCCCGTGTCGTGAGCGATACATGCCGCACTCTGGAGGAACGCGAGATCCTGCGAAACGCGTTTGAACTGCTGAGTTCGTTCGACGAGATCATTTCTGAGGGATACCGCGAGAACGTTAATCTCGCTCAGGTCCGCAGCATCATCGAGATGGAATCTCACGAAGAGAAGATTCAGGAGATAATTGCGAGGGTATGTGAGAATGGTTGATATGATTATATGTAGCATTGTTTGGTAAATCCTCTGTGCTCGGGAAACCATCTCATCAGTGATTTGCTTTTCTATTATTTTGGTATCTTTCTTTCATACCACATTTCTTGACTTTTTTTTACACAGAACAAAGAGCAAGAGGCGAAGGAAGAGCTCAAGAGGCGGGCCAAGCAGCTCGAGATGCAGAGGCGCGAAGCGCAGAAGCGGGGCCAGTCTTACATGGCTGGCAATTACAGCGGAAACTTTGGTAACAATAGCAGGCCATCTTCCACGTATAATGAGCCGACAGTGCAATCCACAGTGGAGGAACGTTCATCGTATAACAGGTTCGTGTGGTAACTCGATCTGATGCGACCTCTTTATCTTGCTGCATAACGTTTACTGTACGATGTGCTCAATCGCACGGCCTCAAACATATGATGCATTTGTTATCCGAACTCGTTCAGCTCTCCCGCACTCACATCGAAGGCCAAGGGTATGCAGCTCGGTAAGAAGGGCAAGTCAAATGATCTGTTTGAGGCGCTTAAAACGGAAGTGGGTCTTGAAGAGTCGATGGAGAAGCTTAACGTTGGTGGGATAGCATCTCCCAGGGTGCCGCATGAGAGGTAAGTTACCACCCTTCCAAATATACCGTTTAGCATGTCTTTCTCTAGGTACAACAATGTTTCATCATGAACTCTGTTTGGCGCACGAATCATATCTCGCACAGCGTTCATGTGGTGGTTGAGGAAAAGATCACAGTCGTCGCGAACCGGGACGGCGGGCTCGAGACAATGGAAGTCAAGGGCAGCATGACGTTGAAGATTGCCGACTCCAACATCACGCGGGTTCGCTTGCTTGTGAGGGCTACGGACGATGGTGCCGTCCAGTTCCAGGTGAGGGAAAGTAGAGGGACCTGTCGGGGAGGTGAATTCAAATATTCTGGAGCCAAACCTAGAACACGATTTTCCAATTGCCGCTAATCTCTCACACTGGTCCGGCATTTTCTCTTGATATAGACGCATCCTAACGTGGACAAGGCTCTGTTCAAGAGTGACAACGTGATCACTCTCAAGGATGCGTCCAGGGGGTTCCCTGTCAATCAACCAGTGGGTTTCCTAAAGTGGAGGCTTCTTACCAAGGATGAGTCATCCATTCCGCTTTCAAGTGAGTTCTCACAATGACATTGTCCTACTGTATATGGGACTAAGGGATCGGAGAATCTGTTGTATAGTTTACGAGAATCTTGAAGGTTGGGAATTTGCGGAAGTTGCACCATATTCCTGGAATGCGAGAGAATCTTACATCGGCAACTCGACCGACTTATCGTCTTGTTTTGGGGTTAATTTCGCACGTTATTTATAGTAAACTGCTGGCCTTCTCCCGCTGGCGACGGCACTTGCGATGTCAACATCGACTTCGAACTCCAGTCAGAAAGTGCGGAATTCCGGGGTGTCATCATTTCAATCCCGATAACGTAAGTAGAAAACGGATCTGGTTATGCCTCAACTATTGTGACCCAGCTCACCGTGACCACTTCTTACACAATTGCTCACAGTTCTGGGGCTAATCCAACCGTGGGTAATCTCGACGGCACCTATGAAGTCGATCGGCAGCGACGCGCCCTCGATTGGCACCTGCCCATCATCGACGCCTCCAACAAAACCGGCTCGATCGAGTTCAATGCCGCTGCTGTAGATGCTGGCGCGTTCTTCCCCGTCAGTGTGTCGTTTGAGTCGGATAAAACGTTCTGCGATGTGGAGATCTTGGACGTGCAGCATGTGGACACCGGCGCGTCTGTTGTCTTCTCGAAAGAAGTGCTTTTGTCGACCGAAGAATACAGCATTGTCTAAAACGTCTAAACCATCTAAAAAAATGCAATTGCGAAGAAAAGAGAGATTTACAGCACAATTCCTCCTTCGTGTCGTTATGGTATGAACGGAACATGCTATTACATATATATTTTAACTGATACCTGTGTATGGCTGGTCTTGTTGCTGGGGAAGCGTTTTGCAAATTCTATGGTAAAGCAGGAATGCGATTTTTGGAATATGTGAGTTTCAGCTATGGTCTTAGGCCATTGGCTTAATCTCGCGATTTAGTACCTTTTTTTTTTTTTGTCACCTCCTAAAAGACCTGTCTCTGCGATTCTACATTGCACTACTATTAGACGAATAAATTTACCACACTGATACATGCAACTCTTTATCGTACCACCTCACAATTGGTATATATCCGTCACCGGTTTAGTCACGTGCTTAATTAATTTAAATATCGATTTGCCACCAACTTTATAACTTAACTTACAATGCGATTCTCTCCAGACCCCGTCCGCAACCCCAGGAGCGCAGCAACACCCAATTCACCATCTCGCGCGAAATCCTACGCGTCATTCCGCGCACCCAACAACGATTCAGACAGTGACGAGGATAATGATCACAACACACAGCTCGACTACAATACTTCGGATAGTGAGGAGAATAATCCATTGTATGCTGTAGGACGCAAGAGGTGTGTTTATTGCTCTATTTTTGGGGTATCCGATGTGAAGCAAAGCCACCGTTGTATGTGAAGAACCTTCTGTTGAGTTACTGTAAGACTGGTGAAGGAAGATTCATCTTTGGGGCCGGCAAGAACGTGTCACTAGAAGTGCTCGAACTGAAGATTGAATTGAGTCTGATGAGAAAAAAGTCAGCGATAGACGCTGTACTGCTGAACGAGGAAGTCAACTGAACGAGGATGTGTTGGACCTAGAATCTCCTAAACATGGAATCAGGGATAAAATTGTGTCAAGGGGCGAGGGTTACGTAAGAGCGTCATATTAATAACGGATTGTGTTGTTGACTATTTTCTGTTGTCTGTTATACTTGTCACCAGTGAGAAATCTATATCGCAATTTCAAAACGAACAAGAAGAGGAAATGTCGCACATTTTCAACCTCACTTCGCACGTCGATACCTGGGTACTTTATACATCCACAATGGAGGCTTCGTGGGTATGCCGTCATCTTTTATTGTTTTGACAGCATTTGTAGTACCCGCGCCTACTTCAATGACAACTTTTCTGATTCATATTGTTTCTCTTCCACCTATTTCTGTCCCCCTTTTACGAACAGAAAGTGGCCGAACGGAGATCGGTGAAGGCATGGCAAGACCACCTTATTAAGGTCCAACAGAAGAAGTTGTTGGGCGAGAAACGTCGGAGGCAAGAGCTTGAGCATGATGCAGAGGAGGTGAGGAGGATTTTGGAGCAGATGAATTTAGAAAGGTATTTGAATCACGACATGCATTGTTTGAATTTCAAAGACCCTGGACGAACCGTGCCAATATTTTAGTGAAAATGTTGTTCTCCTACGTCTCCATACACCATCAGGCGTAGATCGGACGAAAAAATGAAAATTGAATTCGACAACCGCAACAAACAATTATGGAATGTAAGTAGATCGCCATATTTGCTCGCAAGCGGCCTATCCAACACAGTTCTCAAATTTTCGCGTTTTCTTGCTATCTTGCATCAGCGCGTCGAAAAATCAATACAAAAAATACATCAACAGCGCGATGCCGACCTGAAATCACAACAAGAAGCGCTCGATCATGCACGCCGGCAGCAGGAAGAGCAGGAACGAATTGCGCGAGAGAAGAAAGAGGCTGAGGAACGTAAGATCAAAGCGGAGAGGGAACGGAACGAGAAGGAACGGAGTGAGAAGGAGAAGGAACGGAACGAGAAAGAGAAGCAAGAGAGGCTGGAAAGAACAAAGAGAGATGCAGCGAAGGCGGCGGCCGACAAACAACAAGCAAAACAAGCGGCAACGGTATGTAACTATCATCTGTCTTGATGGACCTGTTCGAACACACGCTTGGGTTTGGTGTGGTTCATTGTGGAAGAAAATTGGCCATGAGCGACCGTACGCGTCGGGTTGGACGAGACAGTAGCTGACAGTAGTTCGTAATGTTCTTGTACTGATATCACCTTCGCATATTTCACTCGATGTGTCCAGGCGGCTGACTCTGTTTCACCCAAGGCGGCTATTGAAGCACAGAAGTATCGAGATCATTTGCAGGTAAATAAATATCATTCATTCGCACGACATATAACTATGCTTCAACGTCGCGCAGCTCGCTTCCCAAATGTGATATCATCATCCAAAATATGTGACACTCTCTTCAAGAACATTCGCACCAAAATCTTGCCGGCTGTCGCAGCAAATAAGGTCTGGAAAGACTACTGCTTCAAGATACGTTTTCAGATCAAGCCCAAAATTGGACAGATAGTCAATCAGCGGGCCGGACTACTCAAGATAGTGAGTATCATCGAGATTTTATTATTGTTAAAATTGTGCATCTCGGGAAATATCACAAGTACGATTCCAACATCTTTTCTTCCTTTCGCCATAGGTGAATGAATTGGACACCATTTTCACACAGGCAAAAGGAGTATCAGATGTTGTTGGCGAATGGAGCATGAACTTTACAGCCAAATCATTTGTGGTAAGTTAATTGTTATTTTAGACGGGAAGCGCGCGATCATTGACATTATTTTCAAATTAGTTGATGATGGAGTTTAAGTTTGATTGTTTCCGTTTATTTCTATCCATCCCAGAAACAAGCCGAAATGGAAGTTACCGTAAATATGCCTACGGCATATCCGCTTGCGCATGTCTGTGTTCTGCTATTTCAACGCCATCCTACCTTTTTGGACTCGCTGATGGCACGGTTTGTAAAGAAGTGTACCTATGTCATTCCGCAGTACATGGACAAGCAACCGGTACGTGTTCTTCTGTCACCTGTCTATTTCGACCGAAATGAGCTGGTGCTCATGCATATTCGGTCTGCACGATTTAACTCCTGCATATGGCGAACACAACGAATTCGCAGGGACAAACAGCGCAAGACGTGCTCAAGGCCAAGGGATACAAACAAAAAGGCGAAAATGACTGGGAGAATAACATACAGTACTCGGAACGTATGTGCGGCATATTGGCTCTCTGGGCTGCCATTTTGCAGACGACGCCGGAGGGTAAGTCTTACAAGAAAAGGATCTTGACTGGATTGCCGAAGTGCATCCCGGAAGAAACATAAGTGTGCTCTTAATTCATTCCAGCCATTTCCGTCTGTCGTTCACGTCGATAGTGGGACAAAATCTCTATGGAATCTCGCATGGCTGGACATGGTTAGCGAGGATTGTGAATATGCCGCCCAGAACCATCACCCCGGCGCTGATCAACACATTTTTGGAGGCAAGTTTTGTTTCCTTTTGTATTTCCTCCTTTCACTTTCGACATACTTCCATCACTAAGTCACCTGTATTTCTCATGTTTCATCTGTAGGTCTCTGGTACGGTTCTGTTACAAACATATCCACGACAGTTGCCTAAGGTGCTTCTGCTTTTGATGCAGCAGTACATTCCTTTGCTTGCTGGAAACAAGGAGGCCATTGCGAGTGTTGTGCGTTTGCGAAATTATTTGGAGGAATACGGGCGGAGCGAAGGAAGGACACTAAAGGGTGTGGAAGGGAGAACGTATGATCCGTGATGTTCTGTGCATATGGTATAAATAAAGAATAGCTTCGTATTTTATTGTAAACCAATTCATATTGGAGGGAAATTATTTTTAATATAGTTATGTGGCAAGATCACAATTAATGTTTCTGAGTAACTTGATATTACATACATATCTAGGAACATGAATTAGGAGAATAGACATTTGATTATGATATCTGAATCCAATTCCCAAATATAGTATAGCCTTATACATAAATAGCAGTCATAGTATTTTGCAAATGTTAAAGTTTTCACAAATGTTAAACTCTTTGCAAATGTTAAAGATCTCACAGATGTTAATTGTTAAAGATTTAACAGATATCAAAGATTTAACACTTATGTAAGAGGGTTACTTGTTAGGGTAACCATTATATAGTTCTGGAAGGGTTTTCTGGAAGTTCTGAATATTCTGAAAGATTATTTTCTTAGGGTCAAGATCAATTTCATATGGAGTATGTCCTCTATACTTATTGATTTTAAGATTGGGTTGATGTCTCAACCAAAGTTCTTTTCAGACTAGTTCTGTAAGAGGGTTACTTGTTAGAGTAACTGTTACATAGTTCTGGAAGAGTTTTCTGGAAGTTCTGGATATTCTGGAAGACTGTTTTCTTAGGGTCAAGATCAATTTCATATAGAGTACATCCTCTATACTTATTAATTTCAAGTTCAGATTGATATCTCAACCAAAGTCCTTTTTTGGACTAGTTCTGGATGTTCAGGATTTTCTATATTTCAGAAAGTTCAAGAGACTAAGACTAGCTTAGTTGAATTGGCATATTACTATAGATAATACCCAATTAGGAAATTTCATAATGGGGACCTAACAGGGAGTGGATTTACTTAAGAGTAGTTTGTAAGTTATTAAATAGGTTTATTCACTATTCATGATATTGTTATACTAGGAGTAGTTGTATAAAGGAATATTGTGGGGAAGTGCTCAGGAGTTGTATTTGGATTGTTTAAATCTTCAAGTCTGAGATTCTGAGGTCTGGGGGAGGGGGTATTTATACTAGTGAGGGGCTATCTAGACTATACTAGATATGGATATAGCACTTAGTGCCTTGCTGAGTCAGAATGCAGTCATGTAGTACAAGTGTAATCTGACATATCAAGAGATTATCTGACTGCTGAGTCAGTTCACAGTCATATCATACAAGGCTAATCTAACTATGTTATAACTGCTAAGCTATTTGTAGGTTTAGACACTATCTGGGTAGTCTTCAATGATATCACCATCAATGATATCATCTCTGATAAAGTAGTCATCTAAGAAGAGTTGTTCATAGATTAACTCTCCTTATTTGCTGAGGTAATAATACATTGGGACTTCATCACTGTCTCACAGGATAGCATCATCTGTCTTGTATACTGGGTAAGGTATTGGTGGGCAAAGGAGTGGTGCATCATCTTTGCTTTTATCAGATTCACTATCTGCATACCTTCTATAGGTTATGGCACTATGAGTCACAGGGTTATAGTAAGCTGATGGCTGTGGTTTATATCATTCATACTTGGGTAGTGGAGTGATTGGTTTGATCTCGAGGGTTGTCTGAAGGTACAGGTTGTGTTCTCTGGTCTCTTTATTATAGTTGAAGTAGTCAGGGGTAAACATGAATTGGTACTCATGCCAGTGATCATTGTCTCAATAGGTCTTGTAGGTAGTTATAAACTGTTGCAAGTTCATCAGCAAGGTTGGTGGTATGATCAGAGTTGGTAGAGATTCTTAACTTGAGGTCATATCAGTATCAGAGAGATCATTGTCTTCATTTTTATCAAATCAGATTATATCATAGACATCCTTCATAGTATATCCAACTTGAGACATTTGCAGGATATGGTCATTGAGATGTGGGAAGGTTCTGTCTGTGGTCTGGATATACTTGAGATACTTGTGATTGAGTTCTTGTATTATATCATCTATTTGACCATAAGACAGAGTAGTAATCATTTCAGCAGTAATAACTTGGAGACAGGGAATAAAGGTGCTGTACTCATAGAAGAGTTCTTGATGTTTGCAAGCAATAAGTTTCTGGCATAGTGGGAGGAGGGCAATGGTGATGAGTTGCCCCTTTATCGGTGTCAGATCGGTGTCTTCTCCACTTTTTCGTAGTTTCTGGTGCCTTCAGCTATGTCTGGAGTGTATCTGTTTTGGTGCGGTGCCTTCTTCCTTTTGCCATCACCAACAAGGTGCTGTCTCGGTGTATCTCAGGCTACATAGGGAGTCGGCCGACCTTGGGCATCAAGTGCTCAGTATAGGTTACCTGCAGGTTCTCAGTGCCTGTGGTGGGGCCCTCTGGCTTTGGTGAGCTTCTCAGTGAGTTCAGTTCTGGCATAGGTGACTGCTTTTTGGGTGATGTCAGGATGGGAGGGGAGATAGCTATTACAGATAGGAGGAAGGGTGATAACAGTGAACCAGTAGGGTGCCAGGCTGGGGGCGGTCATTGGGGCTGGGGCAGGTGCTGTATAAGCGCACAACCTCCAAGCCACCAAAATCACATGGCATCCTCAGAACTAATTTGGAAACCACATGCGAGACTATAAAACAAGAGATTATCTGGTTACACGAAATACGCCAGCAAGCATGAGAACTTACCGCCAAGATACAAGAATACTAGAAGAAGTACTATAACTATAAGACTGACTCTGAACCACTATAACTAGTTTGGTGTACTGTACTATTACGAAAGGGAACCGAAAGTACTAAACTCAAATCAAGACAAGAAGAACCCTATCTCATCTACCAAAAGGTTCACAAACTGTACTTATCAACTTAAGACCAAGATACACTATGACTATACAAGACCTCATTACTTAGCCGAAGCAAAATGCATTTGAATAACTCCGTTCACTCTATCTGTGTCACCTCCGTTGGAGAGTGACAGACGCTTCATCTAAACTCAAGAAAGCCGACAACATCGAAACCAATCTCAAGTCATCCACATGACAGATATTACTACTAGAAATTGCCTCGGATTACAGAAAATATCATTTTCGAGAGGTTCGAACCCCCAGCCGCGACATTGAGAGCCCTTGCTCTAGACGAGAATGGCCAGTCCTCGCAAATGCACCAGCAGACCAAAAAAAAAAGAGAACCAAGACCTGTTATCCTTATACAACCACCGCCACTAAGGACAGCCTTAATCTTGCAAGAGATAGAAGTGATGACACCTTGAAACTGATGATATCAGAAGTCAGAAAACTGCTCAGACTTTGCCAGTGATGATGTCATCAATAGTGATGTCATCAAAGACTAACCAGACAGCACCTAAATCTATAAATAGCCTAGCAGTCATAGTATAGTTAGATTAGCCTTGTACGACGTAACTGTGAACTGACTCAGCAGTCAGATGATCTCTTGACATGTCAGATCACACTTGTACTACGTGACTGTATTCCGACTCAGCAAAGCACTTAGTGCTACACCCATATTTAGCATAGTCCAGATAGCCCCTCACTAGTATAAATACCCCCTCCCCCAGACCTCAGAATCTCAGACTCAAACACACAAGAACATTCCTGAACA
>RBNI01003271.1:0-16264 GCA_003990745.1 Jimgerdemannia flammicorona
AAAAAAGTACTTATACTAATGAGAGGCTATCTAGACTAGATTAAATATAAATTTAGTACTTTAGTACTAATAAGTCAGAATATAGTTATATAATATAAATTGTAAACTAATAAGTTAAAATATAATTATATAGTATTAACTAACTTAATTATACTAATAACTACTAAGTTATTTATAAATTTATATATTGTCTGAATATTTATCAATGAGGTTATTATTAATAATATCATCTTTGATGAAGTAGTTATCTAAGAAGAGTAGTTCTTAGATTATATCTATCTATTTATTTATATAGTAGTATATTAGAATAAAGTAATTATTTTATAAGATAGTCATCTATCTTATATACTAGATATAGTATTAGTGGATAGAGAAGAGATATTTCATCTTTATCAGATTTACTGTCAGTATATCTTTAATAAATTATAATACTATATATTATAGAGTTATAATATACTGAAGATTGTTTTTCATTTTATTTATACTAGAGAAGTAAAGTTATTGATTCTATCTCAAGAGTTGTCTAGAGGTATAGGTTATATTCTCTTAATATCTTATACTCTACTGAACTTCACTTCAGTACTGTAGGTCAATTCTTCTCTTTTTCTAAATTCTTCTTTCTAGCCAGCCTCACCTAAATATCTATATTGTCTATCTAGAACTCTGTACTCTCTCAGACCTAGAATCTGACATCCACTATATCTCCATACTCCTTGATAACATTTACAATCAGCTTTCTGGTCTCTTCTCTCTTCATAATAGGAATATTAGCTACTACTAACTAGAGTTTTAGCTAGTATTTTTAAACAAATTAAATCAATTCAAATTAAATTAAATTGAGAGTCATTTGAATCAAATTGAATTAAGGATTTTTCAATTCAAATAAAGTTTGAATCAAATTGAATTCAAATCAAATTGAGAGTTTGATTTGAACCCTATTTTTTAAAATATAATAACTCAATAAAAATATATACATATTTAATAATCTTTAGCTTATTAGATTCTCTTATATAGAGGAATCTAATAAGCTAAGAATTATTAAATTTGGATATATTTTTATCAAATTATTATATTTTGAAAAATAGAGTTTAAATTGAATCTTGATTTAATTCAAATTAAATTAAATTAGATCTTTAATTTGATTTATTAAGAGCACTAGTCCCAGTATAGATATATATGTATCTTACTATAAGAATAGCTACTCCTTCAATTACTATTCCTTTCTTCAGTACTTTCAATATCTGATCCTCTTCCTTAAAGCTCATCTTGACCCTCTTAAGCCTCTTTAGAAACTTTATAAGATTATCTCTTTTATCTTCTAGATCAGCAACCCTAGAACCTTCTTTACTATAACTATTAAGCCTTAGAAGTATAAAGTGACTGTAAATTCTGATATCAATTTCTTGAGTAATAGTACTACCACTAGGTTTATTATACTATTAGCCAAGTCTTTAGACCTTATACCATTTCTCTGCCCAGACTTTTCATTAGCTATCATATCTGGATTTTTTTTTTCCAAATTAGCAGTTATCTCTCTATTAGCTATCCTCCTCACTCTTCTAGCTACTACTCTCTCAGCCCTATTATTACTATCATCCTGAGCCACTCCTTTAGGCTCTATAGCCCTCACCTTCTCCTTATCTCTATATAGTTAGCTATTCAATCCTACTGACTGATCTCCAGCCTTAATCTTATTAGTAAAGCTCACTCTCCTAACCTCCTATTCTCATTTATATAATATAAAATATATCTGGAAGAGATCTATATAAAGCTAAGTCTTCTTCTCTTCTCTCAATACTCTCTATAACTTTACTATCTCCAACTTGGCTCATACTAACTTCTAATCTTCCATCACCTCTTGACTTAACAATTTAGCTCATTCTATCTATAACTGACCAATCTGTCAGAGATTTACCTTATCCTCCTATACTATTTCTTTCTAGCAAACTATCTAGCCTCTCTTTAATATACTCTAATAGCTTTCTTCAGCCTTATCTGGCAGACCTCTATTGAGAGCCTCTTATAGTTCTAATAAGTAATTTTCAACCTAATATCTCTAACTCAAGTATTTCATAACTCTTTCTCAGCCAGCAAGAAGAAATTGAGTCACTAATATCCAGGTCTATTCTCACTCTCTCTAAATCAACTATGCTCTAATAAATCCCAATAGTTCAATTATAAGTACTACTTAATCTCTAAATTCTTTCAGATATCTAGCCCCCAGTAGTCAGCTATTAGCATTTAGTCAATTCTTATTCTAAGTCTACTCATTCAATAAGTATAGATCTAATAATTACTCTATATCATCCTGCCAGCATCTACTAAGGAGCTAAGTCTCTTTATATTCTTCCAAACGTTCAGACTTCTACTATAACCTCTAGTACTTCTCTTCTAATCAGTTCTATCTAATATCAGATCTCAGACTATATTGAAATCTCTCTCAAGTATATCAACTTCTGCTCTAGCCAATATATCACCTTCAAGAAGCTCATCTAACTACTCAATATACTCACTCCACACTACCAGACAGTAATATGAGCTAATAATAACAGACTTCTATTCTGACTTATACTACTTCTCTCAGACTAATCAGTCACTCTAGCCTTCAATTTTGTAGAGTTTATCTTTATCACATCATATCAGAATTTCAATCTTATTTCTCTAAATAATAATACTGCTCTATTCTTATATCTACTTCTGCTCATCTAAATCTTTCTCTCAGTATATATCTTATAAAAGAAAGAGATTGGCCTCTAACCTTTATAGCTAAGAGGAGATAATATTATAGAATAGACTTAACTTCTCATAGCTTTACACTTATTTCCTCTTGAGCCAAGTTTAGACTATACTTTGCTATAGTCTCTGTTATCTCAGTCTTTCTTACTTCCAGTCTAATCAGAATCTCAGTAATTATCTCATCATTCTTCTTCTCTATATCCTCTTTGTATTTCTTATAAGCTTCTTACTAGTATTATAGGCTATGTTATTACTTAAACCAGAAAGCAGCTCTCTCTTTTATAATTACTATTAATTTAGCCTTTCAAGTCTTATCAATCTCATAATCTTTCTCCTCTAGCAAGACAGCTAGTACTTTGGCCTTTAGTTTCTCTATCAGTCTATCTTTTCTTAATACTCACTCTCACTATTTCTCACTGATCACCCATAAGTTCATCTCTCCTAATTACTTAGTAGTCAAGCTATCTATCATCTTAATTATCTACATCAAGTCTCTGATATTCTTTCTACTAAAGATTGATAGTCTTCTCTCTCTCTATATTATAATATTAATACCCATACTTACTAACTCATTCCACTCTTTCTTGGAAATATCCCTTAGCTTATCCTCTATAATACCAATCACCTGCCCTCTCTTTGTGATATCAGGTATTATAAACTGAACTCTCTGCATATCCCTCATCTCTACATCTATTTTACTCTCCTTTTCCTAAGTACCAGCTCTCACCTTTAGCCTCTTCTTCTCCTCCCAGACTTCAAGTATACTATTATTATAAAGCTATTGGTCCCTAGCCTTCTTACTATCTATCACCCTCTCTAGCATCTCCCTAATTAAATACTCACTGTCAATCCACCAAAGACCCCTTTAGTCTAGCAGCAAGTCTATCTTTCAAATTTACCATTAGCTTCTTCTATCTCTTCTTCCTCTGAGTCTTCTCTCACAATATCTTATCTACTTATCACCTCTTCTTATTTATTATCTCTAAGTATATTGGACCTCATAAGCTCTCTATACTATTACTCTATGCTTTACTACTCTACTGAGCTTCTTTAGGGCCTTTAGTAGATCTTTCTTCTCCTCTATGCTCCTCTTTACCCTTATCACCTTATATATAAATATCTCTTACATTATTACCAAAGGTTAGTCTCAAGCCTTCTTAGTAGTCTCTCTCTCAGTAAGTCTGATATGAATATCCACATTACTAGTTCTAAACATTATCCTCTCTTAGACCTAGAATTCAATATCTACCACTTTACTATACTTCATTATCATCTCTTCTATTCTCTATCTAGTCTCAACAGCTATTACTATAGGAACTCTCTTTACTAGGAGCTAAACCACTCTGAGGTTCTATCTTAAACATCTTATTATTAGTATCACTATCTTTCCAAATACCAATCTAGTCTTCAGAGTCTTCTTCAAAGGCCTGGTCTTCTCAAAGTTCATCTCAACTCTCTCCAGTCTCTGTAAAAACTTCACTAAAGCCACTCCAGCCATCTGCTTTAAGATCAGCTCTAGTACTATCTTTACTATCACTATTAGTACTCTCAAATAAATTGTATCAATTCAAATCAAATCAAATTGAGAGTTATTTGAATCAAATTAAATTGGGGGTTTTCTAATTCAAATTAAGTTCAAATTGAATTGAATTTGAATTGAATTGAGGATCTGATTTGAACATTATTTTTCAAAATATAATAACTTAACAAAAATATGTCTAAAATTAACAAGCTAAAGATCATTAAATTGGAATATATTTTTGTTAAGTTATTATATTTCAAAAATAGAGTTTGAATTAAATCTTGAATTGAATTGGACCTTTGATTCAATTTGATTCATTGAGAGTACTAGTCATAGAGAGTGGAGGAAGAAGGCTTAGTGGGAGCTATAAGAGTGAACCCAGAGCTAGTGTCAAAGCAAATAGAAGACATGTAGAAGAGTATGTATAAGGGGGATGAATAAAGAACATAACTGAAAATACATCAGCCATTTATTGCTACATAAAAATATGGTCCTTATATATAAAATATGATGTCCCAAAAGGGAGGATGTGCCACAACTCAGGGCAAACCAAATTAGGAACCACGTGACTACCAGAGATAAGCAGAGATAAAGAAGGAGTCAATCCTAGTTGTAGGATAAAAATCACAAACAAACATAAACAAAACAAATCCAAATCAAGATTAAAAAACATCTGCAGACCCCAGAGGGGTGAGTGTGAGCAAGGGGTGAGGCCAAAATAGAGTAAGCCACAGTGAGCCCAAGTAAAGTAAGGGGTTAAAGACAGTAGAGGGGAGTAGAGTAAGGCCAAGATCTTGGAGCAAGTGCAAGACTCTAGAGGGGGGTAAGGATGTTTTTTAATTCTCTCTAGCAGAGCCAGAGGTACTAGAGGGTGATGAAAATGTAAAACAAGAGCAATGGATTAAAGAAGAAACAGAAGAAAGATGTGAATGAGCAATCAGAGGGCATCGAGAAAGTGATGAAAGTCCATAGCATGAAAGAGAAGAGTGCAGGATGGTGTCAGGGCATTGAGTGATCCAATGAGTACAATCAAATAATATGACAAGAATCAGGGGTGGGAATGAAGAGGGGTATGGAGAGGGTAAGGAGAGAGAGAGAGAAGGAAGGGGGAGTAATGGAGAGAGAGGAGAGAAGAGCAGATAATAGACTATTCAACTGAAGCAAGTAGATTATGAATGATAAAAATAGAGTAGGCATGATGATGGATCATGAAGTTGCCAAGGACCCAAATAGCAGACACCCAATTGGAATGATGGGAGTAGCATAATGTAAGATGATGAGCCTCACTACAAATACATTCAAGAAAAGTGCAACAAGAATGATTGGACAGAAAGTCAGAGAACTGTTTGGAATGAGGAAAATGAGAATAAACAATAGTTCAAAAAGGAGAAAGAGAAATAGAAAGGTCCAGAAAGAGAATACTGGTCATACTGTATACCCAAGTAATAGAATGATGGAGAGGGTAGACACTACAGAACATACTAGAGATATCAATATCAGCAAAAGCAAAGAACAATAAAGTTATTAATGTATCGGCAAAAGAAGATATCCTCAGCCCAGAATGTAATAGAAAGAGATAAAGAAGGATTATATATCATATGAAGTTCATGGGCCAGGCCAATAAGGTTGGCAAGGGTGGGAGCATAATTCATTCTTATAGTAATATCAGAAGTCTGGTGAAAGGAGCCAAGAGCTGACTCAAAATAATTGGAGCCACAGATGAGAAGCATAAGCTCAATAATGGAAGCCAACAAGACCAGAGAATCCAAAGAGAAGATAATAGAACCCAAGAAGTGAAGACAATCATTGATCTCATCAAAACGAATAGCAGTATAGAAGGAGGAAAAATCACCAGAGACCAAATGGGAAAAATGGTGAATAGGTACAATGGTGGAGCAGAGAAGGGCAAGCTCCTGAGTATTATGAAGAATAGTATACTCAGGCCCAAGACAGTGTTGTAGAAGAGCCATCTAGGAGAGGAAGAAGCAGGATAACCACTTCGAAATCTCAGTAGTAGGAG
Organism: Jimgerdemannia flammicorona; assembly: GCA_003990745.1. NCBI lineage: Eukaryota > Fungi > Mucoromycota > Endogonomycetes > Endogonales > Endogonaceae > Jimgerdemannia > Jimgerdemannia flammicorona. Next base: position 6,279 of record RBNI01003271.1, read on the forward strand.
AACTAAAAGCAGCCATAATGGGATGCTAAGCTAAAGTAGGCTTGTAAACTTTAGAAAGAGCATAGAAAACTAGGAGACAAATGTCAGCTGAGAACAAAGAGTTCTGGAAGAAGTTAAAAATGGGGTTCATAAAGAGAGAATCTGAAAGTGATCTGATATGAGCCAAAGAGACCTGAAGGAGAGTAAGAATCTCATCCAATCCAAGAGCACTAGGCTCATAAGCCACAGCTTGAAGAAGAGCAGAAAGGCCATCAAGGTAGAGTGACTTAGGAATAAGTGCAAAATCCTGATTCTTATCAGTGACTATGAGTAAGTACAAAGGCAATTACTTGACTGATTTAAGTATGGTACGTATGACATGGTCTGAAACCAAGTAAGAGCAAGTACATTCAGGAATGGATAGTGAGTAAGCCATATTAAGGAATATACAGTGTGAAGAGATATTGGGAGGGGGGACCCAATTGCTAGGAACAAAATAGCAAGAGGGCATCTCACCACAATCCTCAAAAAAGATGGCAAGATCAAGAGCATGATGAAAACATATAAGACGAGCTGGATTGGTAAAGGAGAATTGTGAGGGAGTTGCAGGAAAAATGAAGTAAGGACTCAAGAATAAGGCAAAGACTTGAAGAGAAGAAAGGGGGCAGTCAGCTGAAGAGAAAGGAAGAGACAAAAGTATTCCAAGAGAAGAATAAACCCGAAAGTTCAGGATAAGTAACTGAGAAAGATAAAGGGGAGACAGTATGAGGAACCACTCAGGGCACACCAGAAGCAATGACAGAATCTGAGAAGAAACAGAGACACTGGGGGAGAACCATACCAGAGAGAAGTTTAAGAGTGGGAGGCCTTCTCCTTTCCTCTGACTTTTTTTGAAGGTAGTGAACCCAATGAACAGGAGCATACCCCATCAGAGTGCTTGACCTTGTGGTCACAGGCTTTCATGCAGTCCTTACATTTAGGAGTATGGGTGGAGGAGGTGGAGGAGGAACTGGCAGAGGAGGTAGAGAGAGAGTGAGTAGTCAAAGGGACAGCAATGTGAGAGATACCACTATGAGGGCAGATGGACTTGGCCAGGTACCAGTAGGCATGGTAGAGATGACTGAAGCAGACAGTGCAAGGCCAGGCCCTGACAGGGTGAGAACCAAGTTAGCAACCATGCTTGGGAGCAGAGAGAATTGAGGAGGAGGCCTTAGCAGAGGAGGGAGACCAGGAAGAGGCCAATGAAGCTTGATTGGGCTTAGTGGGAGTCTTGGTGGGGGCCTTGGCAGTGGTGGTGGTGAAGGAGTAGATCTCAGCACAGGTGGTAGTATGAGCCTTAGTATGGATGGCCTCAGAGACCAAAATCTCAGGAGAGGTAGACAGGGGAGCAGTGGTGGCAGCACAAGCAGCAGCAGCAGTATGTGATATTTCCTACTTGTAAAGATGAGTGACAAAAGAGGTGCCAGCAAGAAGGAAGCAATGAGCAGCATCAATGTCAGCAGTGATAGAGGGAATGTCTTAGATGGCAAAGCCACAGAAAGGGGCAGTGTCCATGAGACAAGAGGAGGTGAAGGCCATGAAAGTGGTACAGATACAGTAGAAGGAGATGGAAGTGACAATGGTGGAAGTGGCAGCAGCATCAGCAGTGGCAAGCTTGGTGATAGCAGTGGCAGCATAAACCTCTTCAGAGAGTGCTTAGCAGTAGGCCTTGGAGAGAATAGAGTAGCAAATGGCAGGTAGAGTAATGACATCAATATTATGGTAGAGATAAGCCTTCTTAGCAGAGAGGACAAGAACTGACTAGAACTGAAAGAGGAGCAGATGATCAGAAGAATGAAGGTCCAGGGGGAGGGAAAGAATAGTAGATAAGAATGAGACAGTGGTGGGGACAAAAGCAGAAGGAGGAGGAGGAAGAACCTCATCCATGACTTTGTTAATGAGGATGGAGGCCCTGAGGGCAGGTGGTACAGCAGTGGAGGAGGAAGGCCCAGCAGAAGCTATAGGAGTGAACCCAGAGCCAGTATCAAAGTAAATAGAAGATATATAGAAGAGCATATATAAGGGAGATGAACAAAGAACATAACCAAAAATGCATCAGCCATTTATTACTATGTAAAAATACAGTTCTTATAAATAAAATACAATGTCCCAAAAGAGAGGATGTACCACAACTTGGGGCAAACTGAATTAGAAACCACATAATCACTAGAGATAAGCAGAGATAAAGAGAGAGCCAATCCCAGTTGCAGAATAAAAATCACAAACAAATACAAATAAAACAAATCCAAATTGAGATTAAAAAACATCTGCAGACTCCAGAGAGGTGAACGTGAGCAAGGGGTGAGGCCAAAATGAAGCAAGCTACAGTGAGCCCAAGTGAAGCAAGGGGCCAAAGGCAGCAGAGGAGAGCAGAGTAAGGCCAAGACCCTGAAGTGAGCACAAGACTCTAGAGGGAACAAGGATGTTTTTTAATCTTGATTTGAATTTGTTTTATTTGTATTTGTTTGTGATTTTTATTCTATAACTAGAATTGGCTCCTTCTTTATCTCTGCTTATCTCTGGTGGTCATGTAGTTCCTAATTCAGTTTGTCCTGAGTTGTAGCATGTCCTCCCTTTTGGGACATCATATTTTATATATAAGGACTGCATTTTTACATAACAATAAACAGCTGATGCATTTTCAGTTATATTCTTTGTTTGTCCTCCTTATATATGCTCTTCTACATATCTTTCATTCACTTTGACACTGGCTCTGGGTTTGCTCCCATGGCTCTTGCTGGGCCTTCCTCCTCTATAACTACTGTCATCAATTCTTTTTTTTTTTTTTTATAGTTACTTGGACTCCGCCTTTATTACCAGTCTATGAATAAGTATACAACATTACCACCCACTACCCAATCCCCATAGGGGGGCTCCTCCCCATCTCCTCCCGAATGAAGATTACCCTATCACTCACCATACCAACTCTCCCCCCACTCTGGCCACAAATTTTCTCTACTAAGTGGTGTCTCTGACCACCCTGCAACCCCCAACCAAGCCACCAACCTATTAAGGTGTCTTCCATCAGCCAGCGCCACCTCACCAACCGGTCCCCCAAGCCCTGCCTGCTTCCACCCTCAAAGACAAATAGCCAATGACTGGCCAGTCCTACCCAAATAGCCAACACCCAACCCAAAGTAATCCACTCCTTCCCTATCCCCCCTACCAATTGTTTCCTCAAGTCCTCCCACCTCCCTCGTACCTCATCTCCCCTATGCCGTACCCCCAAGCATTCCCCAATCATGCACCAAAATTCCCCCAACACCTCGCACTCTCCTAGCCAATGTTCAGGCATCTGCACCCATCCCCCCTCCTGCCCTACATTATGGCACTCTTCACAGTCAAAGTACCCCCCTACGATGAGGTGCTCTGAGCGAAAGTTGAGCATCACATTCCTCTACAGCATGCGCCACCAGACCACCTAGTACTTTGGTGGCATCCACTTTCTTACCTCAGCACTCCAAGTCCAGATACCATGCCAGTTCCACTCTTCGCCGATTCCGACTCCTTGCCAACTGCTAGGCCACAGATCCTGGCCTGGTCCCCTTTGGCATTTCATTCTATCACCAATGTCAAACTCAATTAAAGGGACACTACCCAGCAATACACGATCCCATCTCCACATCGCTGGGCCCCAATCCTCCTCTCCTTCATTTCCCTGCCAATGAATTCCAATGCAGTGCACCCCCTCCGCTATCCCCCACCAAAATCCCCTATATCGCAGTCGCTTAGTGTTCTGAAGTCCAACTAATGTGAGGAGATCCCCAGTGGTGCCCCTTGATGATGTCTGCCTCTCCCAGATTTTCTGTAGTAGAGGAACCCAACCACCTCCTCCCAATTCAACTGCTCTCTTTAGCCACCATGCCCACAAGCAGCGTAGTCATTTTGGGAAGTCAACCAGCCCCAGACCACCTCTTGCCACTGGTAGGGACAAGGTCTCCCAATCAATCTGACTCTGCCTTCCAGCCCAGATCCATCCCTTTGCTGACTTCACCAATCTCTTCACCACCCAAGCTGGGAAGTCCAGATGATAAGCCAGGTACCACAACTTCGGCAGCCAGTAGACATTCAAAATCAAGACCTGTCCTGCCAGAGAAAAATGTCTACCCCCCCAACTCTACAGGGCCTCCTCCCAGATTCCAATCCTCTGCTCCCACCAAAGCCTGGGCAGCATCGACCCATAGACAGACAGATAGATGCCCAAGTACCGCACTGCCTCACCAGTGGGGACAATTGTTCCAATAACCTCCCCTCCCACCAAACCATTGCCGAGTACCATCATTTCACACTTATGCCAATTCAACTTCGCTCCCGAGTACTCCTCATACCACTCCACAGTCTTCTTGAGTTCTTCAACATCAGTAATCGAACCCAAACCAACCACCATGTCATCTGCAAAGGCCCCAACTTTCCATCCTATGCCAAAAACAGAGAGTTCTTCTATCTTCTGCCAAATTCTATCCATAAGGGGTTCCAGAGAAAGAGCATACAAAATGGGGGACAGTGGGTCCCCCTGGGGCACTCCTCTGCCCAAGGGAAAAGCTACCCCTCGATGACCATTGCACATGAGCACAGCCCTACTCCCTTCCAGTAGGTTGACCATCACTGACCGGAATTGGGATGGAACTCCCATCCTATCCAAAACTTTCATCAGCCAGACTCTATACACCCGATCATAAGCCTTCTTCTGGTCCAAGAAGACTAGTCGCCCATCCAGTCCACAGGCTCTTACCCCTTCAATAACTCCATGTACCCAGGCAGTACCATCCCTGATGAGCTGACCACCCACAAATCCCCTCTGCTCCATACCCACAACTTGCTGGGCCACCTTCTGTAATCTCGCCACCACCACCTTGGTCACCAACTTCCTGTCCATATCAAGCAACATTATCGGCCACCAGTTCTTCCAATTCTCCCATCTTCCTTTGTTTTTAAATATTAGCATCACCAGCCCAAGGTCTTGCTCCCCCACCCACCTCCCTGTCTGTAGAATGGAGTCGCACAATGCTGTCATCTCTCCCATCACCCCTGGGACTCCAACCATTCACTTCCAAAAGTCCCAGGGCAGACCATCCTCTCCAGGCGCTGTACCTGGCGTTGTCGTGGCGAGAACCTGGTGGATCTCATCTTCTTGTACCAGCATCACCAGGTCATCTAGCCCCTCAACTTGTGGTGGGTGCCAATCCTCCAAAGCTCGGTCAATAGTCACGGCATCTGCCCCACCCTCCTTCTCACTCCACAATCCACTCTATCTCTCTTTCAGCGATCCAAGAATGTCCTGTACTCCATGCACCAGTACACCCTCAGAATCCAGTACCCCTTCCCACCACTGCTGTACCCATCTCACCCTAAGAGCCCTTGTAAGTAACTTGGAAGGCCTCTCCCCTTCCTCCAAATCCTGCCAGCAGAGACGTGCTGCCAAACCCTGTACCCTTGCTTCCTCCTCTTCCTACAGCACCTGTTGTAGTTCCCTGACCTCCATTTTCACCCTCATTAATCTCCAATCCTCTTCTCCCTCCAGCATTTTTAACCTCACTCACTCCTCCAGTAGTTTAGTTAATCTAGTAGAAGCCCAATGCACTCTACGTCTCCTCTGCTTCCCAGCCTCCTTGCCAGCCTTGCTCCAATAAATCTTGGCCATCACCTTCAACCTCATCTACCGAACTCCCACTGAGACACCCTCCTACTGCCAATTCTCCACCCTCTGCTGAATGTCTGTAGCCCACCCATCCCACCGGGTCTTATTATCTAACAAAGAGGAATTGAGGCATCAATGTCCAGGCCCATCCCCACTTCCCCCAAAGTGCCCCTGTCCCAAAAGCCCCCAGTGGTCCGACCATGGACACCATTCTACCTCCAATGACTTCCAAACATCTAGGCCCCAGCAGCTGGCTGTCAGTATCCAGTCGATCCTTGTCCCCAGACCCCCTGCCCAATGTGTATAAACCCTCCTATTCCCCCAGCACTCCCGCCCAGCATCTACCAGTGTACTTAGTCTCTCGACCTCCTCCCAAGTTGCTAGTCCTCCACTCCTGCTCTCAGCACCTTGTCCTCCATCCGTTCTATCTAAGAGTGTGTCTCGAACCATATTGAAGTCACCCCCAAGCATATCCACCCCAGCCTCTACAAAGTTCCTGCTCTCCAGTAAACCTGTCATCCAATCTACCCACTCACCCCATATCGCAGGACAGTAGCAGGAGCCAAGAGTAACTGGCTCCCAACCTGTACGAATCCACTCTCCCCAGACTAGTCTCTCTCCCCAGCATCTCACATCCTGTATCTCCCCACTACCTTTCCGAACCAAAATTCCAACCTTGCCCTTCCAAATCGCGGCACCTCCCCATTCCTTCGTCCACTCCTTCTTATCTAAATTATCCTCACACCTAACATCCTGCAGTAGGAAGAGATCGGCCTCCAATCCCTTCATCTAAGAAAAAATGTTTCGACGTCGAGTAGCCCCCCATAGCCCATTCATATTTAAAGAAAAAATGTTGGTTGTACTATTCATAATGATATACATTATGTTGTCAATCGATCTCTACTGCTCCATGCTCATCTCCTCCTGTGCCATGTCCAGATTGTGTTCTGCAGCCACCTCCTCCTCTTCCCTCCTCTGAGCCTCCAATCCAGCCAGCAGTTCATTCATCTCATCATCGGCCTTCTCCTCGAACTCCTCCCAATATTCGATGCACACCTCCTGCCAGAGCTGTAGTCCATGGCGCTCATTCCAGCAATATTCAGCCCTCTCCCCTGCAACGACTGCCATCTCTGCCTCCCTCTCCTTATCCACCTCATACCCTTCCTCTGCTAGGTACACTGCAAGAATTTCTGCCTTCAATGCCTTCGTCACTCCATCCCCCTGCAGTATTCCAGCCCAGTGCTCATCACTCATCACCCGCAAGTCCACCTCCCCCAACTCTTCTGCCACCAGGTCATTCATTATCCGATGCATCCAAATCAAGTTCCCCACCTCCTTCCCCCCCAGGGTCACTGGCCTCCCTCCGTCCAACATAGTGGTGTCAGCCCCGACACTCACAAACTCATCCCATACCTCTGGGATATCCACCAGCTCCTCCTCACCGGTAGCCACCACCTGTCCACCATACACCATCTCCGGAACCCTGAATTGTACCCTCTGGGCCCCCCGCATCCACACATCCTCTACCACCCTGTTTCGGGAAGCTGGGCCATGCCTAATAAGGGGGGTAGGGGTAGGAGAACTCTCCCAATCCTCCTCCCAAACCTCCAGCATGCCATCAGCAAATAGATCCTTACTAGTCTTCTCCCTATCCTCTCCTTCTGCCTTCCTGTCCTTCCCCTCTCCCTTGCCAGCCCAGATACTCGCTCCGGCACCCCCGGCGTCCTTCCCCTCACTCACATTCCCCAGTGGCCCATTGTCCAGCTTGGCCAGCAACTCCTTCTACCTCCTACGCCCCTGATCCCTTTCCCACTGCTTCTTGTTCACTCGAATCCGCTTTCCATCCACTATCTCCAAGTGCATTGCCTTCACAAAGGCTGCCCAAGCCTTCGCCCGCTTCTCCACAGCACCCTCCAACTCTTCTAGTGCTTCCAATAAATCCTCCTCCTCCTCCTCACTTCCCTTCACCCTCATCACCTTACACAAAATCACTCCCCAGACCATCGCCGAAGGCCAGTCCCTTGCCTTCCCAGTAGCTTCCTTCCCAGCTAGCCTAATCTGCACATCCATGTCCCCAGTCCTGAGCATAGTCCCTTCCCAGACCCGAAATCCGACATCTACCACCTCTCCATATTCCACCATAAAGTCCTCAACCCTCTTTCTCGTCTCCATTGCTGTCACTGTCGGCACTCCCTTTACCAACAGTTGGACCACCCTAGGATCTCACTTCAGACAGCATGCCATTGGAACACACACCTCTCTAACCACCAATCCAACCTTCAATGCCTCCTCCAATGGAGCTGCCTCCTCAAAACCAACCTCTACTCCCTCCAGGCCCTTCAAAAACTTCACGGATGCAGCCCCTGCCACCTGCTTAGTGATGAGCCCTAACACCATTTTCACTGTCACTGCTAGGCCCCGGAAGCACAGTATAACCGCGAACGCTAAGATCGATTTTTTGAGCAATGGGGCCACCACCAGACCTGTTACACTATTGGCCAAGTCCCCTTGTCATCTAAGCCTCAGCCGCTCAGCCTCGCCATCATCCATCACATCTGGATTTTTTTCCAGATCAACAGTCCCACTGCCATCAGCAGTCACATTCCCCCCAGCTACTACTCTCCCAGCTCTACTGCCCCCTCTTCCAAGGGCTGCTCCCCCCTGCACTGACACCTTCTCCTTCTCGGTCTCCCTGCCCTTCTTCAGCCAGCCCTCCAGTCCTGACACCTGTTGTCTCCCCTTCACCATCTCCACGAAGCTCGCCCTCCCAGATCCAAAGCCTCTGCCACCTCCACCACCCCTTCTGCGTCCACCGGCCAGCAGCCCCCTCATGCCCCCCCCCAGGCCTGGACCCCACCCCACCTGCTGCCAGTCGAAAGCACTTGGGCCACCCTGCCCAGTATGCCTCTCCAGTTGCTTGTCGGTCACCATGTTATTAGTCTCTTTTCACCAAAAACGGTGTTGGAAGTGCTCTCCAAAGGTTGTGTAACCCGAATGGTACTGGAAAGAGATGACTGTCATCAATTCTTTATACTCTCTCTTTAGAGTCTTTGTTAGATAGCATTAGGTATAAGATAGAGGAATTAAATATTCTGAGAGTAAACTGGAAGGTGAGAGCCTTTGCTGATAATATAGTAGTAGAACTGGACTCTGTAGAGGATATGGTAGCACTAAAGAATATAGTGGAATAATATGAGAGGTATTCAGATACTAAGCTTAACTAGTATAAGTATAATACTTTGGTATTAGATAGAGAAATAATAGGAGGAAATATGATTGGAACTTATCTCAGTAGAAGAGATGGTCCAGTACCTGGAGATTTACTTCTTGGTATATAGTTCCCTATTATCTTAGAAATAGTAGAAGTAGTAGCTAATTGAGTGGGATAGTACTCTTCTAGGATAGAGTGACTAATATATCTCTCTAGCTAGAAGGGTAATAGTAGTGCTCTGAACAAGTCAATCTGGATGAGATTTGAATCCCATCCAGATGGATTCGAATCAATCATTATTTTGATTTCCAAATTAGACAATTAAATGTTTACATAAATAACTCAATGAATAATCATCCAAATTTTATGATCTTAGTATCATTTGAAAGCCCTTAATAAGGCCTTTATAATGATACTAAAAACATTAAAATCGGATTATGCATTGTCGAGATATTAAGGAAACCATTCTATTTGATGAAATTTCCAAAATTAGCAAATTGAATAATTTCCAAAATTAGTAATTCAGACATTTTCCTTCATAACTCCGCACCACATAATCCGATTTCAATATTCTTGGTATTATTAGATAGGTCTTATTAAGGGCTTTCAAATAATACTAAGATCATCAAATTTGAATAATTATTCATCAAGTTATTGATGTAAATGTTTAATTGTCTAATTTGGAAATCAAAATAATAGTTGATTCAAATCCATCTGGATGGGATTTGAATCCCATCTAAGTTGATCTAGATAGGATTCAATCTGAATCAATCCAAATCTAATCCAGATTAAATTGACTCATTAGGAGTACTAGGTAATAGTATTGAATATATATTAGCTGTCTAAGCTTTAGTATCTAGAATATTACTTAGACTTCCCAACTTAAGTTAAGAAACTGTTAAAGATAGCCCAGTCATAGATTTGGGTGGAGAGGTGGAGTCAAATTGAATGAGAGATATTGATATTATTGGTAGACTGGAGAGGGCTAGATCTGGTAAACTTTATCAAGTACCTATACTACTTAAAAGTTTGATAACTGAAGCAAGCTAGCAAGTTAAGGGGTTGAGAGTAGGTATCTCTTATACAGAGAGTATAAGAGATATAGTTCTCACCCTGTGG